>RJWM01005285.1:20678-93568 GCA_004363535.1 Dasyprocta punctata | reverse complement strand
TCTCTGTCTTCAAAGATGCTGTTTTGTATATTTTGTATTCTAGTTGGTAGATATATGTTTTTTTTTTTTTTTTTGCGGCACCGGGGATTGAACTCACAACCTCGCGCCTGCCAGGGCAGGCGCTTAAGGCACTGAGCCAAACTCCCGGCCCTGGTTTTTTTTTGAGGCAGGGTCGCACTCTGTAGCTCAGGCCGGCCTTACGCTCGCGTTGTAGCCCAAGCCGGCCTCGAACTCACAACGCTCCGCCTACCTCAGCCTCCCGAGTGCTGGGATTAAAGGTGTGCGCCACCACGCCCGGCTAGATATATGTTAATAATTGTTAATCTTGATGACTTGTCTCATTAATGCATAATGTCCTTCTCTGTCTCTAGTTACAGTTTTTTATTTTAAGGTTTGTTTTGTTTGACAGTAACATAACCACCAGCTTTCTTTTGATTACTGCTTACATTTTTTTTTCAGACAGGGTCTCACTGTGTAATTCAAGTTGGCCTTGAACTCACAGTGATCCTCCTGCCTCAGCCTCCTGAGTGCTAGGATTATAGGCATGTGCCACCATGCCTGGCTATGAGATACATTTTTAAAAAGTCTTTCACTTCTCAAGCTATTTATGTTTCTGGTTCAAAAATGATTTTCTTGTAAATAACATAGTTTGGATCATATTTTTTTGGCTTACCTTCTGCTTTTTAAATAAAGTTTTTTGGAGCACAGACACATGTGCTTGTATGTTGTCTGTGGCTGTTTTCATGCTGCAGAGTTTTTATGTTGAAACAGTTGCCTATAATTCTTTTTTTTTTTTTTTTTTTTTTTTTTTTTTTTTTTTTTTTTTTTTTTTTTTTTTTTTTTTTTTTTTTTTTTTTTTTTTTTTTTTTTTTGCTTTTTTTTGGTACCAGGATCGAACTCATAACCTCATGCCTGCCAGGCAGGTGCTTAGGCCACTGAACTAAATCCCCGGCCTTGCCTGTACTTCTTTACAGGAAAGGTTTGCTGACCCCCAAGTCTTTTTCAGTTTCCCTGGCTGTAGTTAACTATAAATGGCCTTGCAAAGCAGTAGTCTGGCGAAATTTATCACATGTAGCCTATTTTGTGTCTCCTGAAGCTTGTGAATTGGGCAATTCTGATGTCAAATATGGGTGCCCTGTGGCCTTGTCTGGTTGGGGGGGGGCAGCATTTGGTGCCCTTGAAGCTAGTTTTAGAGACAAGGTGACTGAGAAGATTGTCCCTTGATGGTGGCTGCAATCACAGGCTGACCAGCTGACTTGGTCTGCTGGGCCTGAGGCAGGTCCTAGAACATAGGATTTTAGTTCTAAAATCTGGAAAGCCTGGGTAGACTAGGACAGCTAGTCACCCAGCAGGCTGGTGAATCTTCCCTTTGCCCCTCCATCCTAGTACCGTTCAGGGAAACTCCAAGCTACGCAAAGCGGCGGCGCCTGGCTGGTCCCAGTGGTTTGGCATCCCCTCGGCCCCTTCAGCGTTCAGCCAGCGACATCAACCTGAAAGGTGAGGCACAGCCAGCAGCCTCTCCTGGGCCCTCGCTGCGAAGTCTTCCCCACCAGCTATTGCTCCAGCGGCTGCAGGAAGAGAAGGATCGTGATCGGGACGGTGACCAGGAGAATGCCGGAGGCCCTTCAGCAGGCAGGGGAAGCCAGAGCAAGATCAGGTAAGAGGTGCTGGGAGACTTCTAGAGGCCAGGGTGCAGCCCTGGCCAGCAGGGAGAGGTGTACTGGCAAGAACCAGACCTCGCTTGATGGAAGAGGGATGAGGTGGGAAGCTCTGGGTTGGGCAGGCTTACCCACGCTGGCCTCTGGCTGGCACTGGACATGCTCTGAAGACGCTGTTGAGGGAGTTTTTTGGGAAGAAGGATATGATCCAGAATGTGGTTGGAGAGTCCACTGTGGCTCCAGGGCAGGTGATTGAGGGTCAGGGATGCCTTTCCATGAGGGGTTAAAACCTATAGGTGACACAGCCCTCCTCCAGCCCCAGCCCTGTACACCTACCTATAGGATTCTTCACCCTTAACTGTGAGTGCTGGAACCCTGAGAAACTGGGGATATTTGAAGGATGTAGCATCACTAGAACTTAGAGTAGGAGGTATAGCCTGGAGCCTCCTCTGCAGGCTGTGGAGTGAGACTGCATTTGTCCTGTCTCAGATGGCCACTGTGCCAGCTCATTAAGGGGGAGCTAACCCAAGCCAGGCATTTCCTGGGGTCGTCTCGGTAACTGCACGGTTGTCTGCTGGGCCCCTGGTGGGCAGCACAGGAGATGCTGGTGGTGGTACCTGCTCCCTGTTCCTTGAGAGTAGGAGCTGTCTCTTTCTTGCTTTCTCCTGTTTATAGTGGGAGAGGTGTTGGGAGGTACTGTTGGGTTACATAAACAGCATGTTGTTTTTCGATGACAGCCACTTTTACAGTCCTATCACTCACCATGCCATTGGGCTGGGCAAGTTGTCTCCGTTGCCCTCAGTGACTCACAAGGCTGTGCCCTGTTAACACCATGTTACGGGTGGGGCCCTGTTGCCCAGGCTGGGTTAGAGACCTGTCCAGACAAAAGCCAGGTCAGCTCACCTGGGTCTGGTTGTTGGGGTTTGTGAAAGGCTCTCTTTCTGCACCTGGCCCCTGCCCTGTGCTGTCTTCAGCATTGGTGTTTCTGTCTACCCTTGCTGGTCTCTGAGGCTGTCTTGCTTCAAGTTGAAGTTCTGGGAAGCATTTGCTGCTGGACTTTCTGAGGGTTGAGTGACCCTGTGGCTTAAAGAACACATCCTAGGACGTCGCTGTTTCCCACAAGGTGCTCCTGAGTTAGAGCCACAGGTCCCTGCATTTGTCTGAATGTCCTGTGAGCAGACAGAAGACAGAGACCTACAGTGTCAGGGGCTTCAGTTCATCTGCTCCGCAGGGATGGCAGAATTCTGTTTTCCCCACAATTTAGGTGCTTGGTATCCCAGCTGTGGCGGTAATGCCAGGACATGGATGGCTAAATCCAGGGCAAAACAGAAGTTAGGGGAATAGTGATCCATATTAGGGGGCTGGCCTGCGAGTGGACAGGGGTCGTACGTGGTCAAAGGGGCAGCCCATGGCCTTTGTGTGTGGTGTGGGGCAGGGCGGCTCACTGGTGCCCCCTGTTGGCCGAGCCTGACCTAGCTCCCTGAGGTCCAGATAATTGGGTCTGTAGAATCGCCCCAGCATTCCCCCAGCCTGGACCCTAGAGCGGCAAGATAGGAGAGTCCGTTACCTAATCCTTGGCAGGATGGACATGATTGTAGTAGTTTAGTTTTGGGCGACAGCGTGGAGGTCTAGAGCAGGGTGGGAAGGAACTCACCCAGGTGACTGGAATGTGGCAAAAGTCGTGTCCCAGAAGTCTGGCCATCGGCTGAGCATGGGAATTTAGCCAGCCTGGGTACTAGGGAGCCAGCGTGTGCCCAGGTCCGAGCGGGGGCAGCGTGGAGAAAGATATGAGCAGCAGGAGCAGGTGTCCAGGCAAGGGGACACAGGCCTGGAGGAAGGGGACGGGGTTGGCAGTCACCGCGGGGGCCGGGCTGGGCCCGGAAGCCCGACGCACCCCCAACCCTCCTGAGCGCCCCGTCCTACCGGGCGCCTCTGCCCCACCCCCCACGGCCGCAGCCCGGGGTCCGCGCCTCCCGCCGCCCGCCCGCAGAGGGAGGAGCCGGCGCGGGAGGCGGGGCCGGCGGCCGCGGCATGGAGCGAGCCCGGCGCGCCCGGGAGCGCAGCCCCGCGGCCCCGGAGCCCTGAGCGGGCGCAGCGCGTGCTGGCGGGAGCGGGCCGGGCGCGGCGGCGCGGCTCATGGAGCGGCCCCGGGCCGGGCCCCCGGCGGGCGGGCGGGCGGCGGGCGGCGGGCGGCGGGCGCTGCGGCCGCGGCTGCGGTGAGGCGGGCGGCGGGCCCGGGCCGCGCGCCATGGAGGCCCCGGGCGCCGGCTTCGCGTGCCCGCTGCCCCCCGGCATCGCGTCCGTCACCTACGTGTTCGTCTACAGCCCGAGCGGGCCCGGCGGCCCCGGCCCCACGTCTGGCCCTAGCCCCGCGTCCCCCGCGCCCCCCGCGCCGCCGCCCCGGGGCCCGAAGCGGAAACTTTACAGCGCCGTCCCCGGCCGCAAGTTCATCGCGGTGAAGGCGCACAGCCCGCAGGGCGAGGGCGAGATCCCGCTGCACCGCGGCGAGGCCGTGAAGGGTGAGGGGCGCGGGGGGGCGGGGCCGGGGGCGGGGGCGCAGCTCGGTGTATCGCGCTGGGGCATTTCTGTGTCACGATGGGGACTGTGTCTCCGGGGTCTTCATGGAAGAACCCCATGTCACTGCAGCGCTTCCTTGGCTGTGGGGTTCCTGTGTCACTTTTGGGGCGTTTTCTCTGGAAATCCTTGAGATGTGTGGGGCCTTTGCTATCGTTGGAGGGGGCTGTGGATTGTGGGTGTCTGTGTGCTGTGCACATTCCTGTTGTGGGGTCCGCCTGTTTTGTGCGGCACAAATCTCTCTCCCTGTGTGCGGGATACTGTCCTCCCCTGCCCTGTGTCCATAGGGGCCTGAGGTAGCAGCAACCCTGAGGATCAGCACTGCTGGTACATCATGTGGCTCAGTCCGCTGGCCATAGCACAGTGACCCTGAGTTCTTGGTAGTGACTCCTGGGTGGGTAGCAGAACCAGGAAGGTAGAGGGACAGTGGTCACCCGGGCAGAATCAGGAGTGGCCCCTGCCTCTGCCTTCTGTCCTCAAGTGTGTCCATCTGCATGCCTGTCCCCCACATGCCCATCCTGTGCCGAGCCCATCTGTTTGTTCCTGTCTCCTGTGTGGATCCCAAAATCTCCCCAGGGGAAAAGCCAAGAGGCTGTGGGAAGAGAAGGGAAACAAGGGCGAAGGGTTCTGCGTGGGCAGAACCTGAGCCTACAGTGGTGGGGAGCCAGGGGCCCCCAGCTCTGTCCTCTTCTGATATCCTGCCTGGCTTCTGTCCCTCTAGTGCTCAGCATTGGGGAAGGCGGATTCTGGGAGGGGACCGTGAAGGGCCGCACAGGCTGGTTCCCCGCTGACTGTGTGGAAGAGGTACAGATGCGACAGTATGATACTCGGCATGGTGAGTGACCCTTGGTCCCTCAGCAGCTTCTGAGGGTGCCACCCCTCCAGCTCCCCTTGGTCTCCTTGGTGATAAATCTAGATGTTCACAGAGAAAAGAGAAGTAAACTGAAATACATCCGAAGTAGATGCAAACTTGTATACACAGTACAGGTATGGTGTGTGCATATGTGCTTAGGAACACAAATACATCTAATCTGACACTTCACATGCTGTAGCCGCACCTACAGTAAGGTGGGAGGTACATGATGGTCAGCAATCCTGCATGTGACCCCCAATTACTCTAACTGCACCTCACAGAAATACCAGGTGTTTGGAGCTTGCAATTCACGTGTGGCTGGCAGACCACTAAGGAGGTCAGTGTGAGAAAAGAGGCGCTTTTCCAAAGTGGACAGATTGTCAAAGTGGGCAGAGCAGGAGGTCTGCCCCAGCCAAGAGGAAATGAGGCCAACTGGGCCCCAAGGGGCAGTTGTGGGTACCCTAGGGCTGGAGTGGTCTGAGGGTAGCTGCTAGACATGGCCCTGCTCCTTAGGCAGCAGGAGGACTTGAAGGCAAAGGCCACAACTCCAGTGCTGGACACCTGGCCTTCCAGGAAGGACTCCTCTGGATGCTGGGGTCTGAGGGGTCCTCCTGGTAGAAACGGGCTGGTTCTTTGGAGTCTGCAGGATGAGTTGGTTGGTCTTCTTGGGTAGATGCTTGCAGTGAGCTCTTGGGGGTTGTAGGAGGCCTCAGACCAATGAGTGTCACTTCTGTGCTAGAGAGCTGAGGAGTCAGTTGAATACCTCCTGGGTGGTGGTCACTGGAGGTCATTGGTGGTGAGTCTGAATTGAGAAACATGTGTTCCTCCATTTGCATGTGAAAGTCTTGGGTCAGGATTGCTGTGTTCCTTTCCTGGGTTGCGAACTTCCCAGTGGAGCCCAATCCCTGGCCATTTCTCTTGCCCTGTACTGACCTTGAGGGGTCTAGGCTGGCAGGAGCTGCTGACACCCTGCTGCTCTCTGCCCGACTCTGATGGCTCCCCTGGTGGCTTGGAGGTGGAAGGGACAGGCTGCCTTGTTCCGGTGGATGTAGATGGAATTGGGTTCAGGAGGAAATCAGTTTTGGAGGTTTGGGCCCTAGGAATGAGAGGGGACTGATGCAACCTGTTGAATAGGAGCCAGTCCTGTGCTCCTCCACAACCTGGTTAACAAAGGTTCTGGTGGCCAGGCGTGGTGGCACACGCCTTTAATCCCAGCACTGGGAAGGCTGAGGTAGGAGGAGCATTGAGAGTTCAAGGCCGGCTTGGGTTACAATTCGAGCACAAGGCTGACCTGAGCTACACAGTGTGACCCTACTTCAAAAAACTAGGGCTGGGAGTTTGGCTCAGTGGCTTAAGCACCTGTCTGGCAGGCACGAGGTTGTGAGTTCAATCCCCAATGCCACAAACAAACAAAACAAACAAAACAAAAACAACAACAAAGGTTCTGGTTTTGGAACTGTGGATGAGGAAGGAGGAAAGTTTGGACTGGAGCAGATGCTTGTTATATTTGTCCCACGCTAGGCCTTTGGCTGGCTTTACAGAGCCTGGCTTGGAAGCTGAAGGGGAAAAGGCAGCCTGGTGGCTGCAGTAGGTGTGCTGTGTGCTGCTGTGCAGAGGTTGTGTGCAGTGAAGTGCCCTGGGCTGGCCTGAAGTAATCAGTTTTGAAGTAGAGGCATCATTTGGGCTGAGTCCTCTGGGTGTTCCGCAGGTGGGGTACTCATGTTGACTGTTTTTTCCTCTAACAGTACCAGGGCCTTCAGACTTTGTACTCAAACCTCTTTTTTATTTTTTGTTTGGAGACAGAGTCTTACTAAGTCACTAAATTGTCTGGGATAGGCTCAAACTTGCCATTCTCCTGCCTCAGCCTCCCAGAGTGCTAGGATTATGCCTGTGTGCCACTACTCCTGGCTTGGGGTATCCACGTTTGGGGGTGTCCAGCACAGTGTTCTAGAGCTACACATGTCAGCACCTCTCATGTCTGAGCGGTGCCAGGAACTTAGCAGTTTTTTTTTTTTTTTTTCCTCGGCACTGGGGATTGAACTCATAACCTTGCACCTGTCAGACAGGCGCTTAAGTTACTGAGCCAAACTCCCAACCCTGGTTTTTTGAGGCAGGGTCACGCTGTGTAGCTCAGGCCGGGCTTGCACTTGCGTTGTAGCCCAAGCTGGCCTTGAACTCACAACGCTCCGCCTACCTCAGCCTCCAGAGTGCTGGGATTAAAGGCATGCGCCACCACGCCCAGCTGAATTTAGCAGTTTTAAAAAGTGGTTGACATAGCCCAGCAGTCCTGGAAGGTAGGGATGTCTGCTAATAGTTCATTTCTAGGGGATCCCTTGGCCCCGCGGGGCAGGATCTTGTTAGGCTGGCAGTCAGCTTTGTGAGAGGCAGTGAGGCTGGAGTGGGAATCATGGGGCTGATCAGGTGTCCACGGAGTGAAGGGAAAGGGTAGCATTGTGGCAGGAGCTGACTTGGCTGGGGCTGCTTGATTCTGCAGATCTTTTAAGTTCAGAGTCAGAATCCGGGCAGAGCAAAGCAGAGATGTGGGTAGGGTAGGCCAAGGCCATAGAGAAGGGAGAGGGGCACAGTAACCATCCTGGGAGCTGTAGAGCTGAAGGCTTCCAAGCAGTTGGAGGGCTCCTAGGTATAGCTAGAGCGTGTGATCCAATGGAGTAGGCATCAGAGGCTCCTGGACAGATGGGGGCTCTGTGGGTGGGCAGAGGGCAAGGGGTTTGGGAAGGCTGCCTGAAGAGGGGCCGGGAGGAGCAGTCATGGCCTCCTGACATCATCTGCATGCTTGGTCAGCACTCAGGGCAGAATCTCCCACTTGAGACTTGCTAGGCTTTGCCTGAGGTTCAAGGGCAGCCCAGCAGCAGGAACCTGCATCCAGCAGGCTCAGATTAAAAAAAGATCTGATCCAGGACTGGAATGGCAATAGAGAAGAATTTCAAGGCCAAGGAGGGCACACTGTGCTAAGGGGCATGGGCCACACTGGTGTCCAGAGTCAGTACCTGTTATAGGACCAGGGCACAGTCCTGGGCACTAAGTGAACAGGACAGAATTGAGCTGTGATGGGAAGAAATAGGGCAGTTTATGCAGGGACCCCATGGCCCAGTGTGCCAGGATCCTTGCTGTCCCTCCTTCCCTCCATTCCTTCCTCCCAGTTGGTCCTTGGGGCTTGGGGGCTGGTGCTGGGCATTTTCCCTTCAGCTGGCCCTTACTGTCTGATTAATAAAACTAGAAAGTTAATTTGTGTTATGTAATAAATACATTTATTGGGTTGACAAGTCTAAAAACAAGAGGCTAGTGAATGCAAATTTGGGGTTCTGCAGGCAGGAACTGTGAGCATTTGTGTGACTGGGCTGACCTGGAGAGGCTGTGGTGGAGGCCAAGGTGGGAGTTGAAGCACTATCTACGTGATGATAATGCCTAGTCTGTGCTGGCCTTGGACCAGCAGGAAGGTGGGGATGGGGGTGTCACTGAGGGCCCCAGCCCCAGCCAGCTCATATTCACTTACAAGCACTAGGATGGTGAGAAGATAGGCTACCAGAACCCAGGGACCCTGCCAGGGGACTCTTTCTGCTCTGGAAGGAAAGGCTAAATGGGAACAGTTGCCTGCCTCCCTGAGAATTACACATCCTCATGGCAGGGCCTGAAGTCTGAACCAGGGCTTCTCTTGATGTCTGTTCTGTTGTAAATAGGAACTCTTTCTTCCTTTTATCCAGCCACTGCTCTATCTCTGTCTGTATCTATCCTTTGACACACTTACTCATCCCACCGCCCATCTACTCATCCAGCAGCCCACTCAGTTCACTCAACCCATTCACTCATTCATCCACCCATCCATTCACCTATCACCCATCCAGTTCACCTGTTGATGTATTGATCCATCCATCTACCACCCAAATCCATGTATTGGTCTATCCATTATCCCTCCCTCCATCCATCCATCCACTCATCCACTCATATATCTATCAATACTTTGGTCCTTCCATTTACCTTTTTTTTTTTTTTTTTTTTTTTGAGATAGTCTTACTGTATAGTACAGGCTGGCCTTGAACTCATGACGATCCTCCTACCTCAGCCTCCTGAGTGCTGGAATTACAGGTGTGCACAACTACGCCCAGCTTCCATTTACCTTTTGATATTCTTTCCACTGATATTTGATATTCTTAGCCCACTGATCCTTTTGTCCACACAGCATAAGTCCACCCACCCACCTGGCCAAATTGTACACTGTCTTCCTTGCCTGTTAATATACCAGGTACTCTGCTGGGCTTGGGACCACAGAGATAATAAGGTGTAGTCTTTTCTTTTAAGGAACTCACAGGTTGGAGACAGATCATAACAAATGATAGTCTCTCTCTGATCTCTTTTGTTTCCACTCTGGCTCCTTTTGCTCCAGTTGCATGGGTGCCACACCATCTCTCAAGTACCCCAGGATAGTGCCCACCATGTGGTCTTCACCCTGACCACCCTGCTCCTGGACATCTGTTTACCCTTGTATCCACAGGCCTGTCCTTCATGGGCCTTTGCTCAGCTCCCTGTGCTGGTGAAGGCTTCATGTGATTCCCTAGAACTGCACTTTTCCTGCACACTTGCTCTATTCACATATCTCTTAGGTGCTTGCCAGCATTTGGCATGTTGTATGTTTATTGGCTCTTTATTGTATCTCCCAGCATAGTTTATTAACTCCATGAGGCAGAGACTTTGTTCTCTACTACATTTTCAGTACCTAAAACAAACAATGCCTGGTACATAGTAGGAGCTCAGTAAATACCTGTGGGAACAAAAAACAAATTCTGAGAAATGCTGCAGTTAGAGTGCACCTTTGGGGAGCAGAGTGGGATGTGCAGAGCCTGAGGGCCAGGACCTGGTCGCTTGGGTCATGACTGAGCATGGGACAGCAGGGCTGAGGTAGGGCAGCAGACAGACCTTGGACAGACTTTGAGGTCAATGGGCAGGGACAAATTCTGTGGAGTGCGGTGAAATCAGGGGCCTCAGTGCATGTCAGTAAAGACAGTGCACAGCATGACAGAGAGCAGTGTGCTGTGCATCAGCGAGGTCACACAGGGAACTCACAAGCATGAGGACAGCACGTTCATACACAGCATGTCACAGACACATGCAGTGTGGACACAGTGTTGAATCTGGGCTGTGAAGTTCATGCACATGCAAATGTGTACACTCTTACACGTGACCTTAGGGTTTGCTGGCTGGGCAGTGCTGGCCATGTCCGGTCTTCTGTGTTCGGCTGTATGCTCCTCAGTTCAGCTGTGGCTGCTGCCCATCTTGGGGCCTGACTCTGAGAGGGTAGGATTTGCTGCATGGTCCCCCAGCCTTCCTGCCTTTGGTTCTGTGGACCTGGGCCCAGGGTGTGTGTGAAAGCAGCAGGATTGAGAACAGTGTAGCAAGCTGGAGGCTATAGCCATTCCTCAGCTTCTGATTCTCCCTCTAGAAACCCGGGAGGACCGGACGAAGCGACTTTTCCGCCACTACACAGTGGGCTCCTATGACAGCCTCACTTCACACAGGTACTGGCAGGTGGGACAGGGTGTGGACTCACAGGGGCAAGGGCCGGGTCTGTGGGTGTAGAGTGGACGTTGGAAGAGGGAGGCCAGGGTGTGAAGGGGTTGGAAGAGGGTGAGAAGAGGGTGTCAGCCACTTCTTGCCTTCTGCTGTTACTGGGGTGGCCTGTGCTCTGGGACCCTGCAGGGTCAGCCTGCCACGCTCCCTACAGGGCTGGCCTTACCCTCCCTGCTTTCCTCTGTCAGCGATTATGTCATCGATGATAAGGTGGCTGTCCTGCAGAAACGGGACCATGAGGGCTTTGGCTTTGTGCTCCGGGGTGCCAAAGGTAATGGTGTGGTGCTGTGGGGGTGAAGTGCATGCTGGGGTGTCTTCTGTGCCCTGCTTCTGCCCTACCCCTTCTCCTGGCCCCACTCATTGTCCTCTGCTCCTGCCACTGTCTGGGTTTGGAGTCTCAGCTCAAGGCAGCAAGTCCCTCCCTTCTGTTTTCCCCTCCCTGCTGTGGCGAGCCTGGGAGAGTAGGGGCCTTCCTGGTGGGGGTGAGGGAAGAGTCTTCAAGGGATGTGTGCTGGGTTCCCAACTGGCTGGTGTTCCACCTGCCCCCCCCCCACCCGGTCTGGGTCATGCCCTTACCTGTGCCCCAGGCACACTAGTGAGGAGCCCTCTTGCTTGCTTCTGCAGCAGAGACCCCCATCGAGGAGTTCACACCCACACCGGCCTTCCCTGCACTCCAGTACCTTGAATCTGTGGACGTGGAGGGGGTGGCCTGGAGGGCCGGGCTGAGGACTGGAGACTTCCTCATTGAGGTGAGGCCCATCCTGACCTTTGTGGCCTAGCAGGGCGCTGACCCCTGAGTCGTGGGGAACGTACCTGGGTGCTCCTCCCAACTGCTTCTCTGTCTCAGGTGAACGGGGTGAATGTGGTGAAGGTTGGACACAAGCAGGTGGTAGCTCTGATCCGCCAGGGTGGGAACCGGCTGGTCATGAAGGTCGTGTCTGTGACAAGGAAGCCAGAGGAGGATGGGGCTCGGCGCAGAGGTGAGGGCTCAGGCTTTGGGGTTTTGCTGACTCTCCGCTTTGCTCCTGACCTTAGTTTTTTAAACTCAGACCCACATTTCTGTCCCCATCCTTGACCCCACACTGCTGACATCAGCTTTCTAACTTAGATGAAATGCGCAAATTCCCAGCCTAGGGTACTTCTGGTCCCTGGTATTAGGCACCCCTAACCCCTTGCCAGGCCTGTGATCCCTGACCCCAGGTACCCTTCCTCAGATACCCACCCCCTCCTTCCCCGTCCCCCCAGCCCATGGCATGGCAGAGTCCTCCTTCCCGACACCACCAGCAGCTGCCTGGAGGCCGGGGTTGCCATGGCAACTGTGAGGTTGACGCTGCTGCTTATTGTCGGAGGGAAGGGGGAGGCGGCACCTGAGGGAAGAGGAAAAGCGTCTTCTCCCCGCGCCACCAACAGCCTGGGCCCAGGAGGCTTTGCCGCTGGCCCAGCCCAGCCAGGCCTGTGGCTTGGCTGGCCACACCCTGGTCCCCCGAGGGGCAGTGGTTGTTTGGCTCTCTGGGGGGGACCCTGGAGCAGCAGCAGCTGGCCTGGCAGGAGATCTTCCCAGCCCCCAACCCATGGCTTCGGTGTCCCCTTGCCAGGCCCTTAGAGCCTACAGGGTGGGCACTAAGTCTAGAGCCAGTCAGCACTCTGACCCCTACCAGCACCAGCTGACTACCTTCTAAGGCCCAGGCTCTGGGGGTCTCAGGGGTCCCAAGGGCCCCAGAGGCCCCCACTGCCCCAGCCCCAGTGCTCCCTGATCTCCCCACGCCATGAAGAAGTTTGCATCCAGCCGCAGCCTGAACAAGATCCTGGCACAGTGTGACTCGTCCTCGCGGGAGTACGAGGAGATCCAGGCAGTAGAGCGCAAGTGGCATCTGCACCTGGCCACACCGCGCCGCCTGCTGCTGGACAGGAGGTCCAAGGCCTCCCTCTTCTTTGCAGCCCCACCGCCCCCCAAGAGAGCTCCTAGTACCACACTGACCCTGCGCTCTAAGTCCATGACGGCAGAACTGGAGGAACTTGGTGAGCACTGTGGGGGCTGTAGAGGTAGATAGCAGGCAGATGGCCTAGGACAGGGCAGGCCAGGGTGGGAGGCCAGGGCCTGAGCTGGGCCGAGGCCAGGCAGGCCACAGGGAGGAGACAGATGCAGGTTCAGATCAGAGGGTGGTGGGTGCTTAAGAGGTAGAGAAATTCAGTGCCTATGGGGTGAGAAGGGAGAGAGCATGTGGAAGGGTAAGGGTTGAGGGGCTGGAGGTGAGCAAGGCCTGGTCCTGCAGCAAATTTGCACGCGTGTGCATGTGTATGTATGTGTGCTGCTCCTGACTCTCCACATCACCAGTCTGATTTTGCTGCTGCATTTTGTCCAAGTGAGGAAACAATAATGGATGGGAAACTGGGGGTCTATTTCTTATTCTGCCAAGCACCAGCTGGGTCATTTTTATGTTTCTTTTACTCTGGTGCCTGTATACTCATTGTCCAAGTGTGCCTGGTAAGTGCTGGGGCCTTTGTGAGCACTTGTGGTATGAAGATGGGATGGGTCCTTGTGAGCTGCAGGAGAGGAAGGTGTAGGTGCTGATGGGCAAATTGAGGGACAGTTTCAAGGTGACCACTGACAGCTTCAACATGGGCATGTTCCATGAACGTGACCTCCTAACGCATGACAGTTAACAGCCTTGTCATGGGCACATTCCTGTGTGTATGATGACCTACATGTGACAGTTAACACCCTTATCCTGGGCATGTCCATATGTACATGACCATGTCCTATTAACAGCCTCATCCTGGCTATGTCTTGAAGTATTTGGCATGTCTTGACATGTGACAGGTGACTGTCTTGACATTGATACATGTGGCCTACCCTTTTGATGGACATGTGCTAATGCATGTGACCATTAAGAGCCTTGTGGGTGTATTCTAGCCATCAACAGCCTCATTGCCAGTATGTGTTATTGGTGACACATTTTTTGCTTTCATAGTCTGAGCCCTATTCCTGTTCCAGAGTTTGCTGTTGCTGTGGTTTAGTCTGGTTCCCAGAACTATCTCTGACCTTGCACATAGCCTGGGTCTGATCCTGTCCTGGCCACTGACTGAGCTGCCCTATTCCAACCAAGTTCTCTTGACTATATTCCATTGTGGAAAACAGCTACCAAGGTAGACTGACTGATGTGATCAGGATTTCCTTACCATCAATGTTCAATGTGCAGTCAACTCAAAATTAAGGAAGAAGAACCCTCAGGTCTCAAAACTAAAGACAAAAATTCCCCTAGGAAAGTAGGGAAAACTGACACTTTCTCAGCCCATGGTTGAGGTTCCAAGGGCAGGGATTGGATTCTGAAGCCTACACAAGGGTGGGACACATGGGAGTAGAATAGCCTAAGAACTGGAAATCAGAGAAAAGTATAATAAAGTAAAATGGTGAAGTTATTATAAAGGTTAAGAGAACCAAAAGTGCTAACAAATGAGAATGAGATAGAACAACAACAATAAAAAAGAATAAACACATTTTAAAACTATCCCTGAAGAATTATGATTGAAATAAGTATAGATGTAAAAAATCTGTGGCTGGGACAAATAGTATAGTAGATTGAGTTGAAAAAAGCAGGGAGTGAGAAAGTGAGTCTGAGGTGATTAAGTGGGCTCAGCACAGGAGGAGAAGGAAGCACAGCTATCAGAGGACAGTGTGGGGATATGAGGTCAGTGAGCACCAATGAGAAGGTCCCAGAACCTACCTGGTGGGAATCCCCATGGAAATGGTAAAAAGAAAGACAGTATTTGAAGAGTAAATAGCTAAGAATTTCTCAAAAATGAACAAAGATGTGAGACTCTGATGTGAAATATAAGTTCTAAGGAAGGAAATAGATCAGAATAAAGCTTTAGAATACCACTGACAAGCAAAAATTTTAAAAATCGTGTGTGTGTAGGGTGGTGGGGTGCAGTAGAATACCTGACAGCAGACTTCTTGTCAGCAGTAGAAGGCAGAAGACGATGGAATGATGTGGGAAGGCCTCCCAGCTAGCTTCTCCACCAGCCAAACCTACTCCTTAAAGGAGCAAGAGATGCTTACAGACTTCTGGCTCCACGGTTGTAAGGGTTCAGGTCAGTCACAGAAAGCTGACCTATCCATCACACTGACCAGTAAGCAACACCAGTTTGCAGCTGTGTCTAGTTGGAGACCAGGCAAGACTGGTGGATGGTCTCCAGAGTCACCTGCCACAGAGCCGTGTTTGGCTGCATGTTCAGAAGGGACCTTCATAGTTTGCACAGAGAGGTTTTGGGTAGCCTGAGTGCTGTGATCCAGAGACGCAGGGTCTCTGCCTTATAAGTGGAAGTGCTCCTTACTGCAAGCAGTGAGCTAAATCGTCCCCTCTACTCCAGAAGCCATAGGAATGGACTTCTGGGAGTTACTTCAGACCCTAGTAGTCCAGAGGAGCTCAGCCATGGTGTCAGGCTTTTCCCTAAGCCAAGTGTGGGGGAGGAGGAGGGGACAACTCAGCACAAAGCCTATACTTCTGGGCCCAGCATGCTGTGTTCAGAGAGGAGCTGGGTGGCCAGTGACTTGGAGAGCCACCCTGTACCCACATCTGTCCCAGGAGGCCAGCCCGCTTGCCCACTTACTAATCTAGTGCTGGACCTTAGAAAGTTAGGAATGAGATATATTGGGTCACCCCCAACATATATATGTCCATCCTGCCAGTCACACCATCAGAAGCTGTGGAGCCCTATAGGATCCATAGTAACACCTGGATGGAAGAAGGTATGAGATGAGGAGGAGCAGGTGGCTCATACCTAGGGCTCTTATGCTGTGTGGAGGAAGAAGAGAGAGGGTTTCTGTGACAAAGGCTGGTTGCAGAAAACTAAGGTTGTGGGGGCTGAGAGGAAGGGGTTGACATGGGGATCCTCCTGAGAGGTGGTGCAAAGAGGGAGTGCAGGGCACCCCGTTCCCTTCCTCAAGGGGGATCCTCACTGTCACCATGTGCACATCTACTGAGCTTGAATCAAAGATGTACTGGTGCCAGAGGCCAGTGGAGGCCTGGATTGGGAAGGCCCTGGCAGATCCAGTTCCCTTGTTCGTTCACTTTCTCAGGTGAAATCAGTTCTCTGTAATAACTGGGTCCCTTTTGCTGTGTGATGAGAAATTAAGGTAGATGACATGCTCTTGTGCCTGTTACTGGCATCAGTGTGGGAAAGGTTTCTCTTGCAAATACACTTGTCCTGCTTTTTGTTAAAAACCTGCTTTGGGGGTTGGAGGTTCTATTTTGGTGGTAGAGTGCTTATCTAGCATGCTCAAGGCCCTGGGTTTGATCCTGAGCAGTAGTCCCCTCTCAAAAAAAAAAAAAAAAAAAAAAAACAAACCCAACCCCATAGGAAATAAACACACCTCCCAACCTACCTTGCACAGAATGCTTAATGGTGACCGACTGTCTTTGTTTTCAGTGGCCTGTGGACTCGATTTTTATACATTTTTTCCCCTTTTCCGAACAGGCATTTGACTGGACTATGGTTTACTTGTGTGTGCTGTCTTGTGTTCACATCTGTGTGCATGCATGTGTATATGCGAGTGGCTGTGTGGTGCATGCATCGACATGTGTGTGTACATACGTATAAGTGTATATTCTTGCTGTGTACCAAGCAGCACAGCATTTGGGTAGATTCATGTTCACAGTCCAATAAGGAGGTGTAGGCTGGGCAGGTCCTGGTTGTTGGGGAAGTGGGAGCTGGTAGGGTTATCATCAGGGATTTAATGGAATGGGTAAATGAGTGTGGAGAATGGGCCCGGGTGCCATGGGATGAAGCCTGCCTCTTACCCTCTTTGCTCTCTTTCTCGATTGCAAGCCTCAATTCGGAGAAGAAAAGGGGGTAAGTCATCTGCTTGTGTCCCTAGGCTAGCTCTTCTTGGTCTCTGTTGAGGAATAGGTGTTTGAGGATGGTGGCCTAGAGTCCTGGGCATACCCGTTGTCTGCCTTCACTTTGGGGGTCTGACAGTGGCATGCTGAATGACCTGGGAAGGACTGGTGGGGTGTTGTCGTGTGTGACTTTGTGGGATACAACGGGGCGGGGGGGGGCGTTGCACAGCTGTAGACCTTAGGGCTTTGGTAAGCTGGAAAAAGCCTGGTGGGGAGGACCTGGAAAAGCCCCTGGCAAATGGTCTTGAATGTGCCAGGACTGAGAGCTGGGGAGAACAGGGGCTCCATAGAGCTTGGAGGGGTTGAGTGACTGGGCCATGTTGGAATGTTGGTTTTAGGGTATGCAGCTCTGGCCTGTGGTACCTCTTTCTGTCTTCCCTTTGGGGCTGCTTTTGCCTAGGTCATGGGCCCCACTCTGTGTTGGATGGAGCAGGACTAGGGCCATACTGACAGTCCCTTCAGTGTGGGGATCTGGGTCCCACAGACCTGGTAAAGGAGTTCAGAGCTCCCCTCCCAGCATGCCCAGGCTGCAGACTTGTCCACCCTGTCTTCAGACCAGCCTCCCTGTGTCCTCCTGTCTGTGTGTCTTGTGGGGGATGGGGACAGAGTTGCCTGGGCCTAATATGAGGTCCAGAGTCTGGTGGCTTGGGGGCTTGGCTTTCTGCTGTTGCTGCTTCTCTGCCCTTTGGGTAGATGGGAATGAGACCCAGGTAGAAACCTAAGGTGGTCTCAGGCATGTGTGTGTGTGTGCATGTTGTCCAAGCACCCAGTGCCCCTTCCCCCTGGGGTAGGCTCTTCTGGCCCTTGCTGCGTTCCCCACCATCTGCAGTCCTGTGCTGACTTCTCCCCTGGGTTGCCTGTTGTCCTTCCAGGTACTGATAACAGAGGACAAGTTCTCTAAGCATCCCTTCTCTATGCATTTAGGATATTCTTGTTCTTCCCTCCAGTGCATTAGTGGAATTTCAAGGCTATACTGTGACCTGTGTGCCTCTTCCAGCTGAGGAGAAGTGGCAGAGATTTGTCACCCCCACAGGCCCCTCATCGCTGCCTGGGTCCCCGCACATTCTGCCCTATATCCAGATGACCCACGTGGGAGGGTGGTGGTAGTGCCTGGATCTGGCACATAATGGGCTTTGATTCCTTTTTTAAGTATCTAAAAATAATTTATTTAAGATGATGCTTACTAGCTTTGTTGGGGGTTTATGTCAACCAAATCAGTTTGTTATTTGCATTTTGTGTGTGTTTGCGTGCTGGGGATTGAACCTAGGGTCTTGTGCAGTTTGCATGCTAGGCATATGTCCTAACACTGAGCAATAGTCCCATCCCTTTTTAAAAATGTGAGACAGGCTTTTACTTGCCCAGGCTGGCTTTGACTTTGTGATCTGCCTGCTTCAGCCTCTTGAGTGGCCAGGATTACAGGCATGCCACCACCATGCCCAGCTTCATTTGTAGATTTTTTTTTTTTTGAGACAGGGTCTCACTATATAGTTTAGGTGGGCTTTAAACTCACTATGTAGTGTAAGCTAACCTTGAACTCATGGCAGTCCTCCTGCTTCAGCCTCCTGAGTGCTGGGGTTACCTGACATTTACAGAGCTTGATTCTTTCCCTTTTGAAAACAGGGCTCCACCACTATTGTCTCATGATCCAAAAGAGGTGCTTTGCTAAACTGCATGCCCATTTGTTTGGGCCTGTGAACATGGTATGCTGGGCCCAGAGGTGCACGTTTTCTAAACTCACAACTAACATGGCAGTGTGACTTGTTAGGAGATAGACTACCACTGTTTGTGTCTTATAGTTAAGTGTGCTCTCTTATTAGGTCTGTGATCTGGGACAATTTAACTCTGTGTGTCACTGCTTCAGTTTGCTCCTGGGCAAAATGAGGTTGATAATGGGATGTTAGTAAGGTTTCTATGGGATTTGCACAAAGCCCTTCACATGCTGGACATCATCAAGAATTCAACACCAGATGGCAGTGGTGATTTAATCTTCTGAAAGAAAATTATTCATGTTATCACCAAAACAAATGAGAAGGCCCCTCAAACCAGCAATTGCTGGGCTGCACCTGGACCCCATCACCTGGTGGTGTTGGGAGCCATGGATGGGCCCTGTGAGCTGCTCTTCAGCATGTTTCGCTGGTGAACTGTGTTGGTCAGAGCACAGACTGGGCTCCAACAGAATATATATTTTCTTCTTCCGACCGGCTCCAACAGAATATGTACTTTCTTCTTCCGAGGACTTGCTAATTGTTTGGGGAGACATTTAACCAGTCGTTTTGAGTATGTTCTCTGTGTGTACGTGGGAGCAGCAGTTGTAGGCTCCTTTGTGCTGACTTTCCCTGGAGCTGTGGGGTGTAGGTGCTGGGCTTGTTCCTGCTGTATCAGGTGAGGACACTGACTCATGGAGTATATGTCTGGATGGTCAGTGTGCAGGTTGGCTCTTGTTGGGTACTAGACAGTCTCAGGGAGGCAGTCACCTTATAGGAGTTGCCAAGTAGATTGCAGGGGAACCCAGCAGGTGCTGGTGCGTAGAACCAGGTTGGAACTGGAAGGAGCAGGTGTCTAGGTGGTCCACAGATCTCCAGCAGGGAAACTTTGAAAGTGGAAGGGTACCAGAACAAGTGTCCCCTGGAGTGGAGTGGGGTCTGGGGGCATGTGGAGCATGAGAGATAAGTGGGACTAGTTGAGGCTTTGTGTGAGAGGGCTGGTGTATCAGCCAGGTGGACATAGGTACTGTCCCCAACCACTGCTGCATGCCCCGAGTGCTGACCTGAGTCCATCTCCCTGGGAGATATCCAGCCACAGCTCTGACAGCCCTCAGACATGTTAGTTGGACCTTTTCAAATCCTTTTGATAAGCAGAAGTACTACTTTTTAAAATGTTAATTTCACTTTAATAAAAACAAGCAAGTAAAGCTATTCTTTTATAATGGACTTGAAAAGAACATGTTCTGGTGCCTTTCCACCCACCGGCACTTTTTCAGGGATCAGCCCTCATGGGACCTCTAACCCAGCCCTCTGTTTTCTGGTGCCCACTGCTTCCTGAGGGCCTGGGGGAAGCCCTTTCAGAAGGGTCTTTGTTTTTTTTCTTTTTTTTGTCGGTACCAGGGATTGAACTCACACCCTTGTGCCTGCCAAACAGGCGCTTAAGCCATTGAGCCAAATTCCCCGCCCTATTTTTTTCAAGGCAGAGTCACACTACGTAGTTCAGGCCAGCCTTGCTCACGTGGTAGCCCAAGCCAGCCTCGAACTCACAACGCTCCACCTACCTCAGCCTCCCTGCTGGGATTAAAGGCGTGGCCACCACGCCCGGCTTCAGAAGGGTCTTTTGTAGCCTCATCTGCCATCCCTACTGGAGCTGTGTTTTCTCAGAGTGAAGGAGGGAGATTTTTTCTCACTTGTCTATATGGAACTATTTTTAGATTCCCACCCAAGCTTTGTTTTCAAGGAGTGTCCTCTACTTACCTGTTCATTTACTATCAACTTGTTCACCCATTTGGACATTTAGTGGACTCCTACTTGTGCATTGGGTCTCCCAGGCTGTGGTTCTCAGGAGCAGATTGCCCTGGGGTATGGTGGGGGCCAGACTATGTGCCAAAAACAGGCATGGGACAGGGGGCTGGGCTGAGAGGTATGGCTGTAAACGGTTTTGTCTCCCAGTTGGTCCTATCCCTTCTGGTCAGTCACAGTGATTATTTGGGATCTGGGCTGCTAGCCTTGGGCAATGAGGAGCCTGAGAACAGGTAGGTCCCACAGTTCCATCAGCGTCATGGGATGATGGGATGGGAAGGTGTACTTGTCATCCAGCAGCAGGTCTGGGGCTGAGAGTAGCTTTCCTTGGCTGTGCAGAGAAGCTGGATGAGATCCTTGCAGCTGCTGCGGAGCCGACTCTGAGGCCAGACATTGCGGATGCTGACTCCAGGGCAGCCACTGTCAAGCAGCGGCCCACCAGCCGCAGGATCACCCCTGCGGAGATAAGTGTAAGCTGGCAGGTGGACCCTGGGGGCAGATGGTCATGGCTCCCCTTTTCTAAGAGGAAAGTCCATCTTTTGGACCCCTTCTCCATAGGGGGCAGAGTATCCCATGGCCTCTCTCAGAGACCCTTGGGACACCTCAGCACCCATGGTTCTCACCACTGCAGCTGCTGCTTGTGGTGCCCCTGGCCTCAGGTAGCTTCTGTGTCACTCCAGAACCTCTAGGGCCCGCCAGCCCCCCAGGGCCACAACCCAGTGTGTCCCTGTCTCTTTCCCTTCCCCAACTTGGCACCTTCTGGGCCCCTGTCCCTCCTGTGTGCCGACTCAGACCATGCCCAGGGTCTCTCTCCACTGTGTCACTATCCATATTGCCACATGACCCCAGTCCCTGATTGGCTGCACCCCCTGCTGCCTGAACACAGGATCTGGGGCTAATTCCTGTATCCAATGCCACTGGAGAGGGTCTATGAGGCTGTAGTCTCCAACTTAGCAGGAAGAGGGGGGCTGGACGGAGAACTGGGGCCCCTAGTGCCCTGGAACCTCCATGTTCCACCTCCCCAACCCCCCTACAGTCATTGTTTGAGCGCCAGGGCCTTCCAGGCCCAGAAAAGCTGCCCGGCTCTCTGCGGAAGGGGATTCCACGGACCAAGTCTGTAGGTACGGCTGGGGGTGGGGCTGCATGGGGCCTGGAGGGGATGGGGCTGGGCCAGGAGGACTCAGCTGGAGGACCCTGCCTCTCCCTGCCCCTACCCGGGGCTTCCGGTTTCCCAAGCCCCACTTCCCCCTACCTCAACCAGGGAGCTCATTTTTTAGTGGACATAAGTGATGAGTTCTCCCTCAGCGCAGAGAAGCACTTCTGGAAGAAACCCTTAGGATTCCTTGACCAGCACTCTGGTCCACTCCCCTCCCCCGACTGCCCCTGTCCACTGGGTAAACCACTCCTCCAGTCTATTGCTTTGGCCTCCCACCAGCACTAATGTCCTTGTTCTCCAAGTTAGCCATCTCCTGTCCTGGCCGCAAGTTCAGTTCTTACTCTCAAACTACACTGTCCTTGAATTTGTTTTTCCTCCCTTTCTTAGCCAATTTCCCCCAAATGGTCACTTGTTGCTCAGTCTCCTGTCCTTCACCTGTTGTAAGCTTGTGGCAGAAAAACTCTTTCCATATCCCAAACTGAAACTGCTCTTAGCAGCTACTGCCAGAGTGTCCTTCCCGGGGTGTGTGTGTGTGTGTATGTGCACATGTGTGTGACATTTTAGCCCTCTTCTTCCTACCTGAAACTTGGCTCCCTCCTACCTGAAACTCCTCCCTCTGGGCAGTGTTTCCTGGTTTCCCCTCCTTTCTCAGGTTGCACCTGTTTAGTGCCCAATGTGTCTCTCCTGGATCTCATCAGTCAGGGCCTCGTCAACCTCCAGTCATGTCATATTCCACCTTTGGCTAGCTCCTCTCCTAACCCAGGCTTGGACTTTAACAAGCCCTGCCTGTCTGCAAATCTTCAATTTCTCCTGCCTGTGACCTGGGCATCTGTCCACCCATCCATGTGTGCCCACCACACTCACCATCTGTTCCACCTCTGTGCAAACCTTGCTTAGCACTGCCCTCAGGTGGACGCTGAGTATGCGCACAATGGTTTCATTTAATACAGCAGCCATATTGAGCAACACCATCTATTTAACTGAAGCCATGAGAGTTAAAATGATTTGCCCAGGGTTATATGACTGTCCTGCCTGTCTCTAGTCCACCCTCAAATGAGTTTCTCATGCACCTCTGAATTCCTGTTTACTCTAGGCCAGTGGTGGCAAATGTTCTAGAGCTTTGAGTGATATAAACAGCCTGCTGTAACATGTATAGGTTCACCACCACTGCTCTAGGGGTGTATTTGAGTTTAGAATCAGGATAAATGGGAGTTTACAGGGGACAGTGGATCAGACTGCTGACATAGTGTTTAAAAATCACATGGTCATTTATTGATTACGCAGGGTCATTTTTATAGGTGGAGGGAGGAAGGTTAGTGAGATTGCAGCTACTTTGGACCAAGAGGTTCTCTTCCCTGACTTCTCTGATGGTTTCTTCCTTTTCCTCTGCCTCACCTGACAAATTTGCAGTGGGCTGCCTTAAAGTTCTGCCCAAGACGGGCCACATTGTCTTGAATCTAGACCATAGCTTTGTTCTCAGAATCTTCTGCCCTGTTCTCTATCTCATCTCTTGGGCAAAGGTGGTTTTCCTCAGTGCAGTTATCCCTCTACCTTGTCCCACTGGACCCTCATCGTAGAGCCCCAGGGACCAGCACCAGTCCTTTCCTCTTCATCTGGGGATCTGGTCTTCAGTACTTCCTTTACTCACTTGCCCTCACCCTGTGGATATCCTGTCCTGCAGCCCTGCCCTGTCTACAAACTGACCTGTAGGTCCAGATCTATGCTGTTGCTCTATAGGCCTCTGGGTGGCTGGTAGACTTGCCCCTGTGTTCCTCTCGTGCTCTGTTGACAGTGAGGTGACAGATGCTCATCACCGACATCCACCCTGGGCTCTTCCTCTGTGCTGGCCGTGTGGCCTTGGGGATATGATATAGCTCTGGGTACTGGGGGACACCTGGTACCCACCTCCAAAACCTGCCCAGGCTCACCTAGGAGGCTGGTTCAGGCTGAACTCTACCTGGGTGCATGGACTGCTCAGGTCCTGCACCTTGAGGCTTGCACACAGTGCATGCTCAGAAAACACTAGGCACTGTTTTGGCAGACAGGGACACCTTTGCACCACATGGCATCAAAAGGGACTCTCAATCCATGCCGAGCAAGTGGCTTTTCTTTACCCTGAGGCAGAACTTGGCATGCTATTAGCCTTAAATTTCCCTATTTTCATCTTAACACGTCACTCCCACCCTCAATATTCTTGAGGTGCACTAGTTTTTCCTGTGTAGCTAACACACAGCTTGTGGGTGTTCAGTGCATGTTCATGTGCTGTGCATGGGTGCAGCTGGGAGGAGACCCAGGGCCAGTGGGCAGACTGTCCAGCAGTAAGAGGGAAGGCAGACCTAAAAATAACATACCTCAGCCACATTCCCATAGTGCTGCTGCCTGCTTAGCCCTGTACTGTAAACCTTAAATGGCCCCAAACTGGGGAGGGGTCTGCCTTAGATGAGATTGATATTCCTAGAGGTGACAGGGTAGAGCTAGAATCCAAGCCTAGTGTAGCCAAAACCCATTGTCACTACATCTGCAGCAGCAAAGAGCAGTAACACCTGGAGGTGCAGACAGTGTAATGGGGAGTCTCACGCTGTCATGTAGGCTAACGGACGGTGGGCTCAGGAACTGGTGGCCTACACTGGAGTGATGTCCTAACAGTGCTGACCAAGCCCAGACCAAGGCCGTGTTGGTCCTCTACTCCTCAGGTTGGGCAGCCCATTCTTGTGGCACGAGTGCCCACATTATGTGCCAGGGACATAGGTTCTGATAGGTTCTAGCAGGATCCTGGATCCTAATGACATCTGCAGAAGAGAGTAGGTGGTCCATTTTAAATCTGTTCACTATGAGAGAACAGGCTCAGGGCTTAGGGCCTTGTCTCAGGTCACACAGCCAGTAGAGGGTTGGTATACAGTTCCCTTCCATTCATCCATCCATTCTTCTTACTCATTAGCCTTACTGAGTTTCAGCCACTGGCTGCATACACAGCTTGGCAGCTCTTTGGCCCAGTGACAGGGTTTCTTGGAGGGTTCTCCAGGTTGCTTTCACAGTCCCCCACCTGGGCATCAGCTATTCCTCTGCCAATGTGTGACTCCATTGGCCATGGTCATGCCGTACCACATCTGCAGTTGTCCTTCAGTCCTGCAGGGCAGCGTAGTGGTGGTCACCTCATCTGTGGCCATCTCCCTTCCTCAGACTTCTGGACTGTGATGTTTCAGAGCTGGCCTTTTGAGGTCTAGGGTGGGGAGCTCTACAACCCTCTCCCCAGTTCTTCACAGTAGTTTTGTTCCCACACCTGGAGAGGGGGCGGCCCCTACCTTCCTGAAGTGTTTCTCACAGCTCGTTCAGTGTGCTCAGGCTTGGGTTCTGTCCGTAGGCCTGCCCTGGCCGGCCTACTCCACCTATAAATGAACTGGGCTTTCTCCTGGGCCTTGCCCAAGAGCCTTTCCTCACATACAGGGTTAGATGCCAGGTTGGCCTTGCTCAGTGACGCTGCCGTAGGCTTCCCTGGCGCTGACCCCGTTTGGAGAGGGGCTGCCGCCTGGGAGGGCCAGGCTCATGTGCCCCTCCGTCCGTCCGTCTACAGGGGAGGACGAGAAGTTGGCGTCGCTGCTGGAGGGGCGCTTCCCGCGGAGCACGTCTATGCAGGACTCGGGGCGCGAGGGCCGCGGCATTCCGCCCCCTCCGCAGACTGCGCCGCCGCCCCCTCCTGCGCCCTACTACTTTGACTCGGGGCCGCCACCCACCTTCTCACCGCCGCCCCCACCGGGCCGCGCTTACGACACGGTGCGCTCCAGCTTCAAGCCTGGCCTGGAGGCGCGCCTGGGCGCGGGGGCCGCGGGTCTGTACGAGCCGGGCGCGCTTGGCCCACTGCCCTACCCCGAGCGGCAGAAGCGCGCACGCTCCATGATCATCTTGCAGGACTCGGCGCCTGAGGCGGGTGACGTCCCCAGGCCCGCGCCCGCGGCCACACCACCTGAAAGACCCAAGCGCCGGCCACGCCCGCCGGGCCCCGACAGCCCCTATGCCAATTTGGGCGCCTTCAGTGCCAGCCTCTTCGCGCCGTCCAAGCCGCAGCGCCGTAAGAGCCCGCTGGTGAAGCAGCTGCAGGTGGAGGATGCTCAGGAGCGTGCAGCGCTGGCTGTGGGCAGCCCAGGCCCAGGCGGGGGCAGCTTCGCGCGGGAGCCGTCCCCGACTCACCGTGGGCCACGGCCAGGTGGCCTTGATTACGGCGCTGGCGATAGCCTGGGGCTGGCGTTTGGGGGCCCTGGCAAGGAGCGGCGACTGGAGGAGCGGCGCCGCTCTACCGTGTTCCTGTCGGTGGGCGCCATCGAGGGCAGTCCCCCTAGTGCCGACCTGCCGTCCCTGCAGCCGTCCCGCTCCATCGACGAGCGCCTCCTGGGGGCCGGCGCCACCGCTGGCCGCGACCTGCTGCTCCCTTCCCCTGTCTCTGCTCTGAAGCCATTGGTCAGCGGCCCAAGCCTCGGGCCCTCGGGCTCCACCTTCATCCATCCGCTCACCGGCAAGCCCTTGGACCCCAGCTCTCCACTAGCCCTCGCACTGGCTGCCCGAGAACGGGCCCTGGCCTCACAGGCGCCCTCGCGGTCCCCTACACCAGTCCACAGCCCTGATGCTGACCGCCCCGGACCCCTGTTTGTGGATGTGCAGGCCCGGGACTCAGAGCGAGGGTCCCTGGCCTCCCCAGCCTTCTCTCCGCGGAGCCCGGCCTGGATTCCTGTGCCTGCTCGCAGGGAAGCAGAGAAGGCCCCCCGAGAGGAGCGGAAGTCACCGGAGGACAAGAAGTCCATGATCCTCAGCGTCTTGGACACATCCCTGCAGCGACCAGCGGGTCTTATTGTTGTGCATGCCACCAGCAACGGGCAGGAGCCTAGCAGGCTGGGGGCTGAAGAGGAGCGCCCGGGTACTCCGGAGCTGGCCCCAGCCTCCATGCAGACAGCTGCTGTGTCAGAGCCCCTGCCCAGTCCCCGTGCGCAGCCCCCTGGCAGTGCCCCAGCAGACTCAGGGCCAGGCCAGGGCAGCTCGGAGGAGGAGCCAGAGCTGGTGTTTGCTGTGAATTTGCCCCCTGCCCAGCTGTCCTCCAGTGATGAGGAGACCAGGGAGGAGCTGGCCCGCATTGGGCTGGTGCCTCCCCCTGAAGAGTTTGCCAATGGGATCCTGCTGGCCACCCCACTCCCCGGCCCGGGCCCTTCGCCCACCACGGTCCCCAGCCCGGCCTCAGGGAAGCCCAGCAGTGAGCCGCCCCCTGCCCCCGAGTCAGCCGCCGATTCTGGGGTGGAGGAGGCTGACACTCGAAGCTCCAGTGACCCACATCTGGAGACCACAAGCACCATCTCCACGGTGTCCAGCATGTCCACCCTGAGCTCAGAGAGTGGGGAACTCACTGACACCCACACCTCCTTCGCCGATGGACACACTTTTCTACTCGAGAAGCCACCAGTGCCTCCCAAACCCAAGCTCAAGTCCCCGCTGGGGAAGGGGCCGGTGACCTTCAGGGACCCGCTGCTGAAGCAGTCCTCGGACAGTGAGCTCATGGCCCAGCAGCACCATGCCGCCTCTGCCGGGCTGGCCTCTGCCGCCGGGCCTGCCCGCCCTCGCTACCTCTTCCAGAGAAGGTCCAAGCTGTGGGGGGACCCCGTGGAGAGCCGGGGGCTCCCTGGGCCTGAAGATGACAAACCAACTGTGATCAGTGAGCTCAGCTCCCGCTTGCAGCAGCTGAACAAAGACACACGCTCCCTGGGGGAGGAACCGGTTGGCGGCCTGGGTGGCCTGCTGGACCCTGCCAAGAAGTCACCCATCGCAGCAGCTCGGTGAGCAGGGCGATGTGGGGAGGGACCTGTCCCCCTGTCTTCCATTCCTCTTTGCATCCATGGGCTCCCTTCTGTTCCTCATTCTGTCCTATTTCTTACCTC
Source organism: Dasyprocta punctata (assembly GCA_004363535.1). Lineage (NCBI taxonomy): Eukaryota > Metazoa > Chordata > Mammalia > Rodentia > Dasyproctidae > Dasyprocta > Dasyprocta punctata. Next base: position 66,423 of record RJWM01005285.1, on the reverse strand, counting down.
TATCTGTCTGGTCTTGCTTTACTGTCTGAGGTAGAAGACTCTTAAGACTGTTGTTCTTTATATTCCTGTTGGTGCTGGTGGTGGGACTGGCTCTGATAAGACCTAGGTGGTCCTTGAACACTGCCTGAGGCCCTCCAGGAGGTCCCCTGTTCCTGGGCTCCTGCCGGGCCTCACTAGCTCCTGATCCAAACTGCCTCTGCCATTAAGGATCTTTTCATGTTCCACACTGGAGCTGCAGTTCCATCTCTCCAGTGATCTGGCTTTTACTGTGTCTGCCATCCCATCCCTCTTTTGTCCTCTCTGGGGTGTTGATGGTATGGCTGCTCAATCTGTCCCAGAGGTGCCTCCAGTCTTGCTTCATTTTGTGGTCCAGAGTGCCCTGGCTCTGTTTCTTTTGGAAACTTGCCATTTTTTATTTTCTGCCCCAAAACACTTATCTCATGGCAACTTCTTTGAACCCCTTAAACACAGATTCTTGTGCATGATTTTTAAAGTGTGCGACTAAGACGGGTGGAAGCCGGGTGTGGTAGCACATGCCTATAATCCCAGCTGCCATGGAGCCCAAGGCAGGAAGAGTGAAAGTTCAAGGGAAGCCTGGGCAATTCAGCTCAACTATTTCAAAGTAAAAGGACTGGGAATGTTGCTCAGTGGCAGAGTACGTGGCTGGCATGTACAGGGCTCTGGGTGCAATCCCCATTACTGGGGGAAAAATAAGATAGGTAGAAGTCACACTGTGTGTCCTGTCATTTCTCTCTCTTTTCCATTTCTGTTGGTCTTGCCTAAACTCTGGGGACCTGAGGGAGGTGCTGGCATGGGGAGGGCTGAGCAGGGGGCTGTATGCTGCTGAGGCTGTTGCTGCTCTGCTGTTCTATCTGGGCAGAAGCTGCCAGAGCCCCTGGGCTAATCCTTCTGGTCCTTGTTGGGGGAGCCCTTTCCCAAGGCTCCCCTGTGGGCTGCTGGAAGCTGGCAACAGCCTGTTGGGCCTGGCTAGTCTCTTGTTTTCTTTTCTCAAGCTGTTTTTGCCTCCCACCCCAGTCTGGATGGGATACCACTTACTGACTACTCTTTGTTGTCCTGAAGAACACCTTAGTGAACCCTTTATTGTCACCTGCGTCAGCAGAGTTCACACAGGTGAGCAGTGCACAGTTTAAGAACTATCGATCTTAATAAGGACCTTCCCTTCTGTCTTCTTCCAGTTTAGGATCCAAAAGCTAAATAACATAGGGAGCTCATAGTGCCTTTCCTAAGAGATCCAGAAACACTGTCCCTAGCTCTTGTTACCATGAAGGTTTGCTGTGGACTGGCTTCTCTTTTAACCTCTTCTGACTCCCAGTTGATTTGAAAACTTCTTCGGAGTGCATTGTGGAAGATACTCTTGGAGTGGGCACATCAGGCGTGGACCAGTCAGGAAGAGAGGCCAGGGTCCCAGGCTTCTCTGCAGGACCAGCCTCCTGAGAAGGAGGGTCTCCACCAGCGCCCTGTCCTTCCTCTCTGCTTTTCTCTCACCACCTCCTCTGTTCATTTCTGCCTCTTGGTCTTGAAAGTTGAAGCCATTAAAGTGCATAGCATAGTGCCTTGTCAATAAACACTTGTCAAGTGGATGAAAGAATGAAGCTAAACTGAAGTGCTGTCTTGTGATTTGAAATCCAAGGAGGTGGCTTGGGGCAAATTCCCCAGAATGACAGATCCTGCAGCTCAGATCTATGGGTATTGGCACCTGCAGTTGGGCTCAGGTGAATCCAGTTCTTGTCATTGGACTCTGGCTCACATTGAGCAACTGGGCAATTGCAGTGTAGTATCCAGGTGATCCTCAGCTGGAACTTTTCACATACTCCTTCTCTAGACTCATCCTCCTACTGCGATCCTTGGAATTCACCTTGGTTGGGCTGAAGTACTCTTAACCTGTAGCTCTGTGCTTCATCAGTACCCTGTGGGGAGGGCAAGACCAGAACTCTGACACTTTCATCTGCTTGCAGACCACTGGAAAGTGAGCTTCTTTTGCTTTGTGATTTCTACAAAATTCTAGAATCTTCTTGGTTTCCTGTGACCCTGCTTTTTAGACCTGTCATTGGGGTCATTGGCCAGGTGTGAGCTGGGAGTGGGACCAGCCTATCTGACAAATGGGAGATTTGTGTGGCAGGAGGTGTTCTGTCCAGAAGCCAGGTGCTGGACAGCCTGAAACAGCTAATGTCTCTTATGACGGCGCCTTTGCTAGCCTCAACAGCCTGTCTTTGCTTGATTTCAAGTAGGTCATACCTTTAGTTCTGTTTTCTTGGTTAGGTCACTGCTGTCCCTTCCTTGTGAAGTGGTAGTCTAATGAATGGACCTCAGCCTGGCAGGAGAAGGGCATACTACATCACCAACTGTGCATGTGTGAGCTAGTATTATCTTTACCATCATCAACACCTAGGCATTCAGATACCTAGGTTAAGTTTGAGTGTCCTTTATGGGACATTAGAGAATGTCATATGTGTTATTTCACCTTCACAACTATTCTGTTAGATAATAAATAATATAATCTCCATTTTCCAGACAATAAAACTGAGGTCCCAGAGAGTCATTCTGTCCAGTAAGTGGTGGCATATCTAACCCCAGGCTTGTTTTCTGCCTGCAGTAACCTGGAATCTATGTCTCTAAATCCTTTTTTATGACATATGCTGGGTTCATGTTCAGCAATGTCCTGCACTGAAGTGGCAGACACGTTTGCTGCACAACAGACTTATACACCTGCATTTATCAGGCATGTGCATAGTGTCTGCAGTGCCCCTGATTGCCAAGTTGTACTAGAACACCCCTCTGACCCATGTCTTCTCTGATGTCTCTACATCCCCTACTGTTCCTGCTCATTCTTCCATTGCTTAGGCTTCTTGACCTCAGACCTGGGTAAGCCATAGCTTTCTGAAGTTGGTCCTATTGTCCACAGCAGCTCCATTTGTTTCTGGCTGCAGCATGCTTGGGACCATGTCTGTGTCTGGTCTTACTTGTGAATGATCTTTTGTGGGGCCTACCATGTTTAGGGTTCCCATTGGCCTGTGAGGCAGCCCTTGACCTATAGCCATTGGTGACAAATCTTGTATTTAACTACTCCTCACTTTAGAGAAACGTCCATCATTTCTCACTGTAGAGAAATATCCAAAGGGTGAGAAGTTCTGACATCCAGGTGTGGCTGCTTCCTTCCCAGGTCCTATCCTGACAGAGACCTAGAGCATCAGCCATGGATATCCTCAGGGTCATGCCTTTGAGCTACTGTGTGTGGTCCCTCTGTTTTACTTCCAAGACTATCTCTCTTGTGCCTTGATGGTCACCCCAAGGAAAGAAATGTCACTGTCTACCCACCTTCTTCATAGTGGTTCAGTCCTGGCTCTGATGTTCTTAAGCCACAAGGTGTTCTGCAGCCTAAGCTCTTTCTGGGCAAATTAAGTTGCCTTCTGTATCATGAAACATAGGTTTAATAACTTGTAGAAAAGTGATCAGCTTATTTGCACTGGGGCCATCTTTGTTTTTTGAGTAGCAACTGGAGAATACAGCACCACTGGCCAAGATCCAGGACTTTTGGGCTTCTTCTTGTATCTCAGGTCATCTGTTCTCCACCACCAGCTGCAGGTCCAGCCCTGACAGACCATTATCTACTCAGGTCCCCATACTTGACTCTGTGGCTGCATTTGTCCCTTGATTCAACCCTGACTGTAAGCTCCCCAAGTGGGCCCCCACTTGCCTATCCAGAAGCCCACACCTGTCTCTGATCTCTGTTCATCTTCCAGGGCACCTGTTTGACCTGAATCCTACATGTGGTCCAAGCTTCACAGCAATGCTCTTTTTGGCCTGGGCTATCAATTGTATACTTGTCAAAGAAAAAGTTCATGGTGAAACAGCTTTGGAAACAAATTTAAAAGAGATTCTTTGCTGCAGTACTTCTTAGCTCTTTTGATGAGCTTATATGGTAGAGGGGACAGTGTGGTGTGTTCTTCATACCTGTTAGAGTCACTAATTAGATCTCACAGGAGACCCACTCTCTTCAAGGTGGCTAAGAAACGTTGCCCTGGCTGCCTTCTGTAGACCTTGCCTGCGAATTGTCTGGCAGGTCTGGACAAAGCCATATGTGCTTGGGCTGTCAGAATGTGCAGGCACCTTGAGGCCACCTGGGCACTGTGACCTGAGTACACTGTGTCCCTGAAGGCCACATGTAGGTGTTTCCAGAACACCAAACTCCTGGGGGCACAGGAAGAGGTCACAGAAGAGGGGACGTGAGGATATTGGGGTATATCAAAGCTGGAACTATGAACAGGCCTGGCGAGGGAGGTACTGAGGTAGCAGCAGCAGTGATGAGAGGCCATCTGGTTCTGTACTCCTGCTGAGGATTATTTCTTTTAATGAGGTCCTGAACCATAAAGGCCATAGGCCTAGACCAGCCCCAAGGGCAGGAGTCTAGAAGTGGGGCCATAGAACAGACTTTTCCTTGCCAGGTAATGCCAGTTGGCCAACAGAAAAGGCAAATGCGGGGGATGCTGTATTATTCTATGGTGATAATTTTTTTTTTAGTGCATATTGTGTTCTTGGCTTTGTGCCAGGTCCCAGAAGTTAAGAAGAACTGTGAAGAAGTGAAGTGAGGGGCTAGGGTATAGTTTAGTGCAGAGCTCTTGGGGAGGCCCTCATTTCGATCCCCCTTTTTTAAAAAAGTGAAATATAGCTGGGCATGGTGGCGCACGCCTTTAATCCCAGCACTCGGGAGGCTGAGGTAGGTGGAGCGTTGTGGGTTTGAGGCCGGCTTGGGCTACAACGCGAGTGCAAGGCTGGCCTGAGCTACATAGTGCGACCCTGCCTCAAAAAACCAGGGCCGGGAGTTTGGCTCAGAGCCTTAAGCGCCTGCCTTGGCAGGTGCGAGGTTGTGAGTTCAATCCCCGCTGCCGCAAAAAAAAAAAAATAAATAAATAAAATAAAAATAAAAAAATAAAAAAGTGAAATAAAAGGGCTCGAGACCTTGAAAAGCTTAAACCCAGAGGTAAGGAGGGCCTGTTGATGTGAGCAGTTGATGACTCCTCTGTTCTAACGGTAAAAGGGTGGAAGAGCTAACTGTGGCCCTCAGGCTTCCCCTGTGGGAAGATGGGATGCTGATCACTGAGGGAGGGTTCAGAGACGTGTTAGGAGACTACAGTAGAGGGTTTAGGCTAAGGAGAGATCAGTGTGACCTCACTTGTGGCATTCCTGGGCACATTAGAGACAAGTTACATGGCTCAGGAGAAAGTGTTGACTATGAAGAATGGAACTGAAAGATCCATCAAAGAGGCCAAGGGAAGGATTTCTCCAAGGGAAATGGATGAACAAGTCAGCAAAGGGGTCCTGCTGGCAGCCTTGGTGACTGCCAGGGAGAAAAAAATCCCAGATGTGACTGGAATCACTTGGGATAGTGAGACAGGACAAGATCCAGATGTTGGTGAAAAAGATAGGAACCACAGATGCTTCACTGAGTGATTGTGTCCTGTCCTTTGGAGGGGGTGCTGAGGCTGTCAGCAGCCTGGTGAGGTATTACATCTTAGAGGGCAGGTAGCCCAGAGGTCTTTGGGAGGTAGCAGGTACTATGAGATGGACAGAGAGGTGGCCAGACAGCCAAGAGTGGTGATGGATAGCGATGGTGTGCAGAGATGGATGGAAATGCATGGAAGTCAGGTCTGGACCCTGCTGGTTTTGTGCCCTGGGGGCACAGGAGGATGCAGCACAGTTCTGTAAGAGGAGTGTGAGGAGCACATACCCAGGCTCTGGTGGTTGACTCCTGCCTATGCCCTTCCTGATTTGGAAGGTACAGCCACTCTAGGGCTTTTTTCCTAGGACTCCTGACATCTCTAGCATGTGTGGCTCTCCACTCCTGGCCCAGTGGCTCCTTAGGGTCTCTCCCCTGGCCCCTAGAGACTTCAGTTCAGGCTTGCAGGCTACCCCTGCTTGGCAGGAGGGTTCATTGCCACCCAGGCAGGCACAGGTCTTCTCTGCCCAGCTCAGAGATGCTGGAGTCAGACCCTGATGGACCTAGACCCTGCCGTGGACCCTGGCCAGAATTCCTGCCTGCCCAGCAGCTGCTTGTACCCTCCGCCTTCACTGCTCAGCTTTATCTTGACCAGTCAGCGGTATGCTTGTCTCACCCAAGACTTCAGGAAATACACTCCTTTGGGTGGGTTCTGGTCAGGTGTCTGACCTGGTGATGCAGCTCCCTAGGCCAGGGTCAGTGTGTAAGTCTAAGGGTGGAGGTCTAGTCTAGCTCTGGTCTAGTTCTCTGTGGGTGTCCACAGTCTGGCCCCATGGCCCCCATAGGTGTGATTCCTTCATAGTCTTAATATCCCCCACCCCCAGCAATCACCACCCCCAGGCACCACTCTTGGGAACTCTACCACCACCTCAGTGTGCCCCAAAGTGCGGATGGCACCATGAGGCCAGGTTCCATGGGAGCAGCAAGTTTCTTCTGGTGGTTTTTTTCTTTTGGTGGTTTTTTACCTGTTCCCCATGCCCACCTCTGGTGTTGCTGGGACATCTGCTGGGAGCACTGTCTCCCCATTTAGGAAGTTCTGCTCTAGTCTGAGCAGTTGGGAGGGGGCAGCCAGTTGGGGGATGGAAACCAGTCAAGTGGGAGAGTGATCTCCAGAGAGGGGCTGCCCTTGATAGCTGAGAGGTGAAGGATGAAACTGGTATAGGGCAGGCACTACTAATTCTGTAAGTCTAGGACAGTGCAGAGGTGGGCAGGGACCCTGGAGGGAGGGATTCTTAGGCCAACCTGAGCAGGGATGGCCATTAGTTGGAGAAAGGCCAGCCAGATAGCAGAGAGGATGTCAGGGTACTCTAAACTACTGAGTGCTAGGTCTGCCCTGAGACCAGAGAGCTGAGCAGCTCCTGTGCAGGCAGATCTGCTGTGTCCACCTGTACTTCAGACGTCACACATGTGCTTCCTTTCCCCCAGAACCCCCAGAGCAACTGGGCCTCCTCCCGAGTCCCTCCCTCCACAGGGCCCCTGGTAGGGTCCCTGCACCTGGCTGCCCATTTTGTGGCTGTGACTGTGGGCCGTGTGGGCCTGGCCTGCTAACACTCTCTTTCATTGCTCTCTCCTGCCCATCTGCATGTGGCTGCTCTGTCTAGCTGCGCGGTGGTCCTGAGCGCCGGCTGTGTAAGTGAGCATGCCCATCCCATGCCTCTCGCAGTCCATGTGCTGTGCCTGGCTGCCTGGGTCTGCTCTGCATGGCTGTGTGGGGTTTGGTGCCACTGACAACCCGTAGTAAGGGGTAGGATGGGAATGAGGGACTGTGGGTGTGGTTTCCTCTGGAGCAGTCACTCCATACAACCTTTGGGCATGGCCAGGCTGAGGTGGGCTGGAGGTCATGGGTACTGGTAGATGAGGCTGGGAAGTGAGGTACCATCTTCCTGTGTATGTGCCCATGTGTCTATGTGTGTGCTGTCTCCTTGCCACTGCTGCTGCATGTCTGCAACACATGTGGGCACATTGCTGTTGTGTGTTGTCTGCAGGGAGACTGCCTTCACACTGTGGTGTGTGATGTTTACCCCTGCATGTGCTGTATCCCATGTAGGTGTGCCAGCTGCCTGGTGTCTCTTGACGCTACAGTACTGTTAAATCTTGTGTTACTGCTGGCTGTTCCCATGGCCCAGCCTTCCTCGTGCCAGCCCCAGCCTCTGGGTCTTCACAGCCCAGAGCTATGTGGGGGAGCAGGGAGGGTGTTGCTGAGTCTGACATCCAGGGAAGCTATGGGTGGGACCACACCTAGAGCCTTCAGGGACCACACAGCCAGCCCTTGGGCAGGGCTATCTTTCCCTTGGTGGACTACCTTTGGCACCGCCATGGAGTGGTGGACCACCAGTCTTTCTCCTTATATTCCAGCCAGTATAAAGGTCTCCAGAGCAGGGTACTACAGGCTTTGACCCAAGAGGGCAAAGGAAGGGGCCAGGGTGAACATAGGTGATCCCTCCCATCCCCCACCCTTCAGCCCCATTTTCCTATCCCCTTGCCCTGCTCCCCACTGCCCACCCTGCTTTATTTGGCTCCCCTCACCTGGCCCTGATCCCCTCTCCCTCCGCAGGCTCTTCAGCAGCCTCGGTGAGCTGAGCACCATCTCAGCGCAGCGCAGCCCTGGGGGCCCGGGCGCCGGGGCCTCCTACTCGGTTCGGCCCGGTGGCCGCTACCCAGTGGCGCGACGCGCCCCGAGCCCAGTGAAGCCCGCGTCGCTGGAGCGGGTGGAGGGGCTGGGGGCGGGCACGGGGGGCGCGGGGCGGCCCTTCAGCCTCACGCCTCCCACCATCCTCAAGTCGTCCAGCCTCTCCATCCCGCACGAGCCCAAGGAGGTGCGCTTCGTGGTGCGCAGCGTGAGTGCGCGCAGCCGCTCGCCCTCGCCGTCGCCGCTGCCCTCACCCGCGCCCGGCCCCGGCCCGGGCGCCCCCGGCCCACGACGGCCCTTCCAGCAGAAACCACTGCAGCTCTGGAGCAAGTTCGACGTGGGCGACTGGCTTGAGAGCATCCACCTGGGCGAGCACCGCGACCGCTTCGAGGACCACGAGATCGAGGGCGCACACCTGCCCGCTCTCACCAAGGACGACTTCGTGGAGCTGGGCGTCACGCGCGTGGGCCACCGCATGAACATCGAGCGCGCGCTCAGGCAGCTGGACGGCAGCTGACGCCTCACCCTGCTCCCGCCCCGCTGCGCCCTGCCGGCAGGGCCCCCACCCCACCCTGGGCCGCGGGCTCGGCCCGCCCCGATGACGGCGCCCGGGCCAGGAATGTTGCATGAATCGTCCTGTTTGCTGTTGCTCAGAGACTTGCCCTGTACATTGCTTAGTGCCCTCCCCCGCTGCCGAGCCCCACCCAGTACAGTCAGGAGGGCTCGGACCAGGGAGGCTGGGCGGGAGGGGTTTGGGGGGGGCTCTAGCCGTATCCCTCCTTCGCGGCTCCTGGTGGCCATCCTCCCCGGAGGGAACCTAATCCAGCATGCAAGGTCAGGACACACCTTGGTGACTCGGGGGGAGGGGGGCGACATTGGGGTTCTCGATGGGGGCCAAGCAGCCCCGCTTTGCATATTTTAATCCACTCTATATTTGGAACGAGAAAAGGAACAAATATCTCTGTCCGTAACAGTTCCCCACCCCTTACCCCCTAGCCCTCCCGCTGGTTCCGCCGCAGCAGCCGCCAGTCTTCCATCTCCGGCCCCTCACTGCCACCCCCCCACGGGGCAGGGGACGCTCCAGCTGGTCTGGGGCTGGCCAGGGTCCTGGTGGCCCACCTGGGGCCCCGGCTCGGCCTCTTCCCTCGCGGAGCTGCAGTGAGCCCCGCCCACCCTTCAGGTGCTGCTCGGGGAGGTGCACACGTCATGTCCTACTGGGCACCGGCGGGCCGGGGGGCCTGGGAGGCCTTCGCCCTGGGGCTGGGGCTGGGCCCTGGCACTCGCCCCTAGCCATCTTCCTCACAGGGTCTTTCCCGGCTGGGGGCACTCCAGCCTCCTCCCCACGTTCTCGGGCAACTATAGCAGAGAAGCTTCCCTGCCTCCGCCTGAAGTCTCCTGTCCCCGCGCTGTGTGTGTGCAACCTGTGTGCCCAAGTGGAGCCAGTGTGCAGCGGAGCTCGTGGGAGCCCTGTGTGTGCCTGGTCGTGTGGGGCCCCAGGAACTGTTCTGGACTTCGTGGGGCTATGGACAGTAGGGTGTGTGCGTGGGTGTGTCTGTGAAGCACCCTGTCTCTTCCAAAGAAAGTGAGAGGCGTCCTGCCCTGGTCCTGCTGTTTGCACACCTGCCCTTCCAGAGCCTTCCAAGCCCAGCGTGGTTCCTTGGGAATCTGCAGCTTGAGGAGGCCTGCAGGGCCCCCTGGAGGCGGTGCCCCTCTTTGGGCTTCAGAGGGCATCATGGGGGACTCCTAGAGTCAGGCAATCACAGGCCCTGAGGAGAGTCGGAGGACCCCCGCCCCAGAGTGCCCTGGCCCCCCTACTGTGACTCCTCACACTCAGCAATGACCTGTGGGGTGGGGGGCCCTGGGGCATTTTTAAACCTAGGGTTTGGAGTCTGGACTAAGCTCCATCCACGTCACTCACAAGTTTCTGTTTATATTTCTAGCTTTTTTTAATAAAAGAGAAAAAGACAGAAAACAGAAGTTTTCACAACCCAGGGGCCTGGCATGCCGGTCTGTGCCCACCCAGCCTGCTGGCCCAATTCCCTGGGCATACACCCACTAACCCTCTCACCAACAGACCAGGTCACACACAGCAGTCACTGTAACAGACTGCCGCATACACACTCAGTCTCACACTCACCTGTGGGTTTTTGGTTCTGTTCAATTTGGGTTTTTAACTTTACAGGGTCAGTTCTGCTTCACCCCTCCTTTTGTATGGAGTTCCATCTGGGGACTTTCACCCCCTGCTCCAGTCCTGAGGCCTCCTGACCCTGACGTTGTGATACACCCCACAGAGATCTATGTTTCTTATACTATTATTATTGATATTAATTATTATAATATTATTATGTAATAAATTTATAAGAAATGAAGGTGTGACTCAGTTGCCTCCTTAAAGGATGTGAGGAGCAGAGTCTATCCTTTGTGCTTCATACTGGTCACACAGACCCAGCCTTGACTGGTGGGTGGTGGCTTCCTGTCTCTCTCTGCGGTTGCTTTCCTGCCCAGTTTCCTGGCTTGTTCCTCATCCACTGGACCCCATCCAGGCTCCCTGTACTGGTGCATCAGCATGTTCAGTTGCTCACTGAGTGGCATCTCCTCAGCTAGAAGTTCAGGGCACTCCTCCACCATGGTCTGAGAGAGAGAGAGAGAGAGAGAGAGAGAGAGAGAGAGTTGCTAGTGTTCAAATCCAGGGGCTAACGTATGCTAGGCAGATGCTCTGCCACTACTCATGTCACATTTTTAAACCTAGGGTTTAAAATCCTCCATCAGTGTCCAGTTTAAAAAGACCTGCTGGTCTTGATTTCAAATCCTGTCACTCACTGTCCTATGACTGTTGATTGTGTTTGGGCCTCACCCTGCCACACTGAGCTGATGTGGTTCCCTCCTGTAGTCCTGTCCTGCTCTCAGTATTGCCAGGAGGCTGTCTGCATATGAGGGAGCCCACCGGAACCTTCTCATGCCCCTCTGCTGCACTCTGGCATTGCTGCTGCCCCAGCCTTGCCACAATCTTGCAGTCCAATCCCTGAGCCTATGACAGTGCTTCAAGACTGACTGCTCATTTCTACATCCTGCCTGGATCCCTACCTTTCATCACACTTACTGGCTAAGCTCCTTGTCCCTTTTTCAGGAAGCCTTCCTTGCCCTCCCTTCCCAGAGTCTGAGCTGGATGTTAGCCCTGTGTCCTCCCAGCCCCGAAGCTGGAGCTTCTCCCTTGGGTGGTTCCCTAGAAGTCAGAGCTTCTGTTTTTCCTGCAACCCAAAGCCAGGCCCTACAGACATAGATGTTGTCCTTCAAGAGTGCATAGGCGGTATATGAGTAGCCCACTACCACTGACCAAAATGTGGCAAGGGAGTTTCAGCCTATGCAGCACTCTCAGGGTGGTTGCTCATAGGAGGGGCCAAGGTACCTGGAAGGGTGAAGGTACGGTGAATGGGTAGACAGATTCTTGCCCAGTGAGAGAGCAGAGAGTGAGCCAAGGGCCAAGGTTTGAGGCTACCCAAGGGAGGGGTTTAGCAGGGGTAGTGGCTGCAGAACCTGGTCACAAGGGCTGAGGGGCATCATGAACATCACATGACAGACTTAAGCCTGAGTCAGGCATTGCTGGTTACAGAGCCAGCAAGAGAAGCAGAAAGAGGGCTGGGGATATAGCTCAGCGGCACAGTACCTGCCTGGCAAATATGAGGTCCTGCGTTTGATTCCCAGTACCAAAACAACAAAACAAAACAAAACAAAAAAGCAGCAGCAGCAGCAACAGAAAGAGCCTGAGGGGCCCAGACATGGCCTGGAGAAGTGCCCTGTGTGCCCATGAGAGAGCAGGTACCCCTCACAGTCCTGGTAGGGAGGGACAGGAAAGTTTAGTGGCCCAGAAAGAATAATAAGGATACTCCTGAGGCTAGGATGGCAACTTGCATTTTGTCTAGATGGCCCTACAGTTCTTAATGTTCAACATTTAAAATTTTAATTCTCATTTTCAGTTAGAAACTGTCCATCATACAGAAGGGCCACACAGGAAGTCCAAGAAAGGCCTAGGGAGGGTCTGAGTGCTGAGCTGCAGGTGCAACCTAGGGTCTCTCTTGATGGACTCAGAACATGCTGTAGTACAGCTTTTCCACGAGGAAAGAAAGGCTGGCTTTCTTCTGCGCAAGGGTGGGGACTCTGGCTTCCATGGTAATAGTATTGCCCACTCTGATTCCCAAGGGATCTGGGTGGGTTGAGGGAGAAGATGAGTACTGCCCAGTTCAAAAGCCTCAGGACCTTCAAGGCCTGAACCAGAGAAACCTGCCAGACAGATAGGAAGAGGCTGAGAGCCTGCCCCAAAGGCCAGGGGGCAGATAATTTCTCTCTCAGGACCAGTGACTCCTCAGGATCTCAAAACATGACAACACTGCTCTCAGGGGCCCTTTGAGAATCCCCAGCACTCTCTGGAGTCTGTGGCCCCTGTGCCTCCTGTGCCACTAGCAACCCTAAGATCCTGTGACAGTTCAGGTGAGCCTGGATGCCAAGGCTGAATGGACAAGGTTTTAGCTCTGCAGAAGGTCTTCCTGGAAAACAAAGAATGGGGGCTGGAAGAAGTTGGAAATAATGTGGGAAATTATGGGCTGGGAGAGAATTGCTCAGGTGAGTGGCATGGGGGAGGCAGAGTCTTGGGGGAACTGCAGGGGCTGTGAAGTGGGGAAGGACTGGAGCAGAGGCCTGTGCTAGGAGCTCTGCCTCAGCCTGAGCCAAATCCCAGGCGGCCATGGGATTCCTATCCTTTGCCTTCAGAACCTAACAGTCTTGTACTTCCTCACTCTTGAAATAGCACAGAATCGGCAAAGTCATGAGCAGTTGAGATGCCTATGCTTTGTGAGGCTTGATGACAAACTTACACCAGAATGGCCATGTACCTCACCTGTCACCCTGACCTGAGGCAGGTACTGGGCCTGTAGCCCCTCTTAGAACTGGAGTGAACTTGTTCTGCAGAGGCAAACGGCAATGTCTTCTAGGACCCAAACACTGGTCTCCAGGCTCATATTGTATACCATCTAAGTGCAGTTTTAAAACTAGTTTCTACCTCTCATTTTAAAGTTTATAGGCAATATTTTCATCGTATATTTCAGTAATTACCAAGGTTTTGATGTATAGAAAGTTGTTAACATATTAACATTTAAAATAAAATACCATTCTTTTAAACAATTCTCATGGATCTAAATACTATACTAATATTATATCTATCAAAATCCTTTTAAAACACTTGAATAATATTTTCTTTAGTAGTCAAAACTTCTATTATTATTATTATTGTTATTATTATTGTTGTAGTTCTGGGTATTAAACTCAGATCCTTGCACATACTACACAAATGCTTTACCATTGAGTTATACCCCCAGCCCTAACAGTCCAAACTTTAGTGTTATCTCTTGAATTCTTATTTCTATTTCTAGAACTACATTTCCCAAATCATTTTGGCTATTTATCAAGTGCACCATGACCCCAGTTAAAATAAGTGAGGTGTCTTAACATTCTGTAGTTGAGACTTCTTAACACTCAGGTTGGTGAAACAGGATCTCCTGACCTTCAAATATAGAAAGTGAGTCCACTTGATATAAATGTTGAAAGGAGAAATCTTACACACTTAAAAGGGGAGAAGAATCCTTCTGATAGAAGAAACAATTTCTTGTGACTTAAGTAAAAGATTCTGATACTTAGATAAAGTACCTGAGAACCTGACATAGAGGAGACACTGTCCTTACAGTCTTCTACGAGGTGAGAAGACCTTCTGACAGGCATGAAGCTGAGATAAAAACCTCATGGCATTCAGCTACTATTATTGAGACCTGCTTACACTTGTAGGAGGGAAACCAAAACCTCTTGGTCAGCAGATAGGAAAGTAATACAGATCCATATTCAGGTAAGGGGAAGACTTTTGGGCAGACATTTAAATCATCCTGCCACTCACATAGGGCAAACAGGCCCTGTCACTAACTATCAGCAAAAATGAAATGTCCTTGTCCTATAATAAGAGACACTATCAGACCTACAGGGTGAGTAGATATTAGGATATTTATGTGGATAAAATAATAGTGCTCAAAAATGAGGTATATGAGATGAGACCTCTGAACATTATCCTGTAGAAAATGAGATATCCTGTCAGTTGAGCAGAAGGGATAGGAATGCCTGACATTGAAGTAGGGAAGGTAAGACTTTGTAACATTCATGTAGGGAAAGTAAGATACAGTATGCTTACGTTCCAGCAGGGGAGATGACACCTTTTAGATGATATGGGAGCTCCAGACATAATAGCTGAAGAGGCAAGGCCTGAGGGCCAGAGACAAGATCTGCCTACACTCATTGCAGACCAGGAGCTATGATTCTCAGGTTGGCAACTAAGTACTCAAGATAGAAGATATGGTATTTCATGACCCTCAGGTAGGAGAGGTGAGACTTTGGGACACACAGGAGTTGAGAGAACTTTGGACACTCACAGTATAGGACAGCCTGCGAGAGGAGGTAAATGTTCTTGACATTCAGGTAGGAAGATGAGACTATACTTGAGGAGAGCAGACTTCCTGGTGGTCAGGTGTGGAAATGAGAGCACTGACTCTTCAGTTCAGACATCCGAACATTCATATAGGTGAGTTGCAATCTTTCCATACTCATTGGAGGATGTAAGACCTTTTGACCTTCAGGCAGAAAAAATGCAATGAGGGAACACTTATGTTATGGATTAAAAACTGGTGGTCAACTTAGCACCAGCTGAATTAATTCAGCTGGTGTTGAGTAAAGATGGCCCACCTAAAGAAAGTTACCAGCATAAATAGAGATGTGGAGAAGAAGAGCGAGGCATTGTGGGTTCTTTCAAGAGTTGCTGTTTCGAGCCACTGGTTCTCTTGGAGGTGCTTGTCATGCTGGCTTCCTCAATATGCATTTGGCCATTATCACTGGAGGAGCTCGGGACCCCATCAATGAGAGTGGCTGTGGTTCACGTTGCGGGAGCCTTGCTCCTCACATTGTGCATCGCTTCCTGGCTCCAGAGGGGAGGCTGTGTGCTGGAGAAGCTTGTCACGCTGGGCTTCCTGACCTATGCTCGACAGTTATCATCGGAGGAGCGCGGGACCTCTTTGCCGCTGAGGATGGCTGTGGTACTCTTCAGGGCAGCCCCGCTTCTTCTTTTGAACGTGACTTCTCAGCTTCCACGTAGAACCCTCAACCTACTGCATAGCTCCTTCACCCCACTAGCATAAACTTCCTAGTTCCACCACTGACCTTTGGCCTTCCCGGCACAGAACCGTAAATAGACTGGCGTGAGTCCTTATTGTGGTCTCTTAGATTTCCAGTTGGATTCGTGGAAGGCATTGTCATGCATTTGGGTCTCTAATTGGACTCTTGCAGGACATTGCTGTGGGATCCAGGCCCTCGGCTAAATATCCTGGGTCTTAGTGTTGTGGATAGATTTTCCTGTACTTCCTTGTGTATAACTCTGGGTGACTATCATAAAACAGTATTACAAACTCTGTGTCCTGTATGCAGTTGTTCTCTCTGTAACCCCTGACTACAACAACTTAAGTGCTGAGAATTTGACTTCTTAGCCCGTGGGTAGTGGCAATGAGGCCCTCTGGCCCTGTGGTGTGTAGAGATGTTCTCACATACAGGAAGAGACAATGATAACTCCCTGATACTCAGGTAAGATACTTGAGATCTCCTAGACATTCAGTTGAGGGTCTTGTGACCTCCTGGAAGTGATATGAGATGAAAAAGTACGAAATTTCGTTAGAGAAGATATTCAGGCAGAGAAATCAAGATCATCCCATAATCTGAAAGTTCGACACTCCGGGAAAGCAGATGAAATGTTCTGATAGGTAAGAAAGATGGGATCTTGTGATATTCCCAGGAAAGATGCAGCCTTTTGAGCCTCTGATAGACTGGTGGAAGCTATACTCAGATAAGACTACCTCTCTTAGATGAGAGTTTTGGTAGAGTAGATGGAACTTTTTGTAGGAGAGGTGAAAAGTTTTAATCTCTGAGACTATGTATGAACACTTGTCTTGATCACCTTTCTCACTGCTGAGAAAAAATACCCAACACCCAAAGTGTGATGAGGAAAGGTTTATTTTGGCTCAGTTGGTAGAGGATTGAGTCTATAATTGACTGGCTCCAAGGCAGGATGGCATGGCAGAGGACTATTGAAGAGCAGAAAACAAGCAGCAGCAATAAGCAACACGTGACACACAACAAGTAACAATAGCAGCTTCTTTCAGACCCTTTTATATTCTATTTAGGTTAACCAGCTTAGGGCATGTGCCAAACCAATCTGTGAACTAATTTAGTAATCACACACCCTTAATCTCAGCATTACACACTCTAGATCCAGCCACTTCTGGAAAAGCCTCACTTATGACAGCATGAAGCTTTGAGGGGACATCTAGAAACAAGTCATACTCTTGTAGGCAAGATACTATCTCCTAATAATATAAGAACAATGGCATTTTGTGATATGCAGGTAGCTGTGATGAAAGTGGACATTAAAGTAAAGGAGAAAGTACCTTGTTGTCCTTAGATATCAGAAAAGAGAGTGTTACTGGTTGATGAGTTCTGAGGAAAGTCTTTCGAGGTTCTTGGTGTCCTGAACAAAAAAACTGGACAAGACACAGAAAAAGAAGTAAGGATGCACATTTATTAAAGGTAGAAAAGGAGCAGAGTAAGAGCAGGCTAATGAACAGATTCACAGTGGCCACAAGGATAATGGAGGGAAGTCTTTTAGTATCTGGAATTCTTAAAATTGGCTTCTCTCTCCTGCAAATAAGACAGTTGTCCTATAAAAATGACTTAATTTGGTCTGGCACCATATTTAAACTATTCTATCAAAGACTTGCTTGGTTTTACATCAAATGTAAATCAAGACTTGAAAATAATACTTTTCTGATCGGTTTTCAAGTACAGTGTTCAGGAACTGCAGAATCACCTTGGATTCTGCATTCTGTGGATGTGCTTTGAGTCTCATGACTTTAACAGGTAATGTTCAGTTGTTTGGTTTTGCCCCTCTTTTACCTCAAGACCTGGAGATACTTCAAGTAGGAACTAGGAGATTATGTGTGTGTGTGAGTGTGTGTTTTGCTTTATTTATTTTTTATTTTTATTCATACATGTTTGTAGTACATAATGATCACATTCTTCATGGGGGATTTGTACATGTACGTAACACATCTTTTTTTTTTTTTTTTTTTTTTTTTTTTTTTTTTTTTTTTTTTTTTTTTTTTTTTTTTTTTTTTGTGGCACCAGGGATCAAACTCACAACCTCACGCCTGCCAGACAGGTGCTTAAGCCACTGAGCCAAACTCCCGCCCCTAGTTTTTTTGAGGCAGGGTCACACTATGTAGCTCAGGCTGGCCTTGTGCTCACATTGTAGCCCAAACCGGCCTTGAACTCACAACGCTCCTCCTATGTCGGCCTCCCGAGTGCTGGGATTAAAGGTGTGCACCACCATGCCTGGCTACATAACACATTTTAATTCTTTGTTTTTGTCCCTTTTTCTTCCCCTCCCTCCAATCTTTCTTCCCCTCTCCATTTACAAAAGCTCTATTCCATTTTTTCCTTCTTTTTTCCCCTTTAAATTCCTTTTCCCTTCCTTTCCCTTCCCCTTCCTCCCCCTACCTTGTTTCCCTTTCCATTTGAAAAAGTCCTTCCTACTTCTTAAGGTCTATCCTCCATTTTGCACTGTATTTATTCTTTGGATTTCTCACACAAGACAAATAATGTGATATTTAAACTTATGTGTCTGATTTATTTCACTTAAGATCTCGAGGTGCATTCATTTACCTAAAAATGTCTGAAGTTTATCCTCCTTTATGTCAAAGTTGTACTCCATTGTATTTAAATATCACATTTTCTTTACCCATTCATCCACTGATAGGCATATGGACTGTTTCCAAGATTTAGCTGTTATAAGTTGTGCTGCTATAAATATGGATATGCGTATATCACTGTGTTATGATGACTTTAACTCTTTTGAGACCTATAAAGGGAACAGCTGGGTCAAATGGAACCTCTATTTTTAGTTTTTTGAGGAATTTCCATGCTGTTTTCCACAGTGGTTGTACTAATTTACACTTCCATCAACAATGGAGATTTGTTCTTTTTTCTCCACAACTTTACCAGCATTTGTTATAGATTGATTTCTTGATGATAACCATTCTTTGTGGCATGAGATGGAACCTCAGTGTTGTTTTAATTTGCATTTCTTGAGTGATCAGTGATGTTGAACATTTTTTTCATGTACTTACTGGTCGTTTGAACTTCATCTGAGAAGTGTCTATTAATTGCCACAAGCCAGCACAGCTCTAGATGTTCCCTGGGGGAAGGACGGCGAGAGGATGAGAAAATAAAAGAAATAAAAGCTGAGGTCAGGTGGATCTCTCTCTCCTGATGAGATAAAAGGTACTGCTCAACCACTGTAGCACATTTATTTATACACTCAGGAGGATGATGTCAATTTCAACCTCTCTGCCTAGCAACTTGTTTGACTGGCTGGCCTGGGCTCCTTGCCTTTTTGGAGCAGGAACAGCTTGTTCACCTTGGCTTGCTTTGGGCTCTCTGTTCTCAGGGCTGGCCTTGCTTTAGCCCCACACATGTGATCAATCTCCAGCTTCGGCTGCTCCCTACAATTAATGAAATAGAAGACCGTGATTCTCAGCAATGGACAGGGAGGATGGCTTTGGGTCATGTTATGGTTGATACAGTGTGTCAACTTGAGAAGTTCAGAAGTTTATCTAAGCCACTCAGCAGAGGGCCAGGGTCCTCACTCTGTAAATATCCCGAGCCTGTGCAAGAGGAGGGCTCTGAGATAGTATGAGTGCTACACCCATGTGACATAGCTTGCTTACAATATAAGGCAGGAGAAGAAGTTTGCTTGCTCTTCCCAGTTTTCCTCTTGATGATTTTGCTGTCTTCTGCCACCTTGAACTGCTGCCCCTGTGTCATGCCACCCTGCTTTGGAGCTAGCTGATTATGAACACAAACTGTGAGCTAAATAAACCTTGTCTTCCTTAATTTTGGGTGCTGGGTATTTTGACTCAGCAACAAGAGAAAAGTAACTAAGACAGGTCATAAATTAAGGTAATTCAAAATGTCTCTTTAAAAAGCATGATGATAGCATACCCATGGAAAACAGACAGATAAGCTTCCTCTACCAAGTATTAAGGATCCATTGATCTGTTGAATAGGACTCCTTTTAACTACAGATACACTGCGTTGTCTTGTCACAGAGGGCCAAACTGCTCCTCAGTTCTTGAGTCTGCAGGTTACAGTTCAAAAAGGAGCAGACCTTGAATCTCCAGTGAGTGGTACCTTGGGAGAAAAATTGTCCGTGAAGACCTTGGCCTTCTGATGGAGAGAATGGAGCTATGCATGAACTCCCACCACTGGGGGGTGCAGGAAGTAAGAAAGGCACCTCAGCAGGAAGCAGTTAAACCTAGGAGACTGTCTGGCCTGTCTGGGGGGTGAGGGTGGGGGTGGGGGTGGGGTGACAATGCTGATTGGCCAGGAAGCCACAAAGCTCTGTGAGGTCACAGCGTGCAGGTCTGGCTGGAGCAAGAGTATGGTGGAGATGCTGCCAACTGCCGTTCTGCTGATATTGACTGTGTCTGTGATTGCCAAAGATAATGCCACTTGTGAGTAAGTGCCAGGGGAACTTGGTGGGGGAGGTGTCTTCTGAACAGCAGGTCCCACCTAGACTCCCACTGTCCAGGGGTATGGGGGCCCCTTGAGCCTTAGCAGTCCCTGGATCCTACAGCTCCAATGACCCACATACTCAACACAGACCCTTCTTGCTCCCAGAATCATTAGCTCAGAGCTTGTTTACAGTTGTCTATAGTTATGCCAAGAGGGACTCCTCAGCTTCTAGATCTGTGCCCCCCACTTACCTGGTGACTGGCTCCACAACTAATCAGACATTGAATTCAGAGTTTTGGGAGCCCCCCTGCTCTCCCATGGGCAGCTGAAATGTCCCACTCTAGCCTGACTCCAAAGGCCTCTAGTACCTCCACTTACCTATAGGCCTTCTCACTTCCCAGGGGCCCCATGTGCCAGCAAGTCCCAAACTACTGGCTCTCTGCTTGTGACACAGGGCTCAGAACTTTCACCTATTTTTCCTCATACCCATAGGCTGATGTATTGCTTGTAGCTTATCTCTCCTCCTGTCACCATCTAACCCAACTCTGCAGCCCCAAGACCCCTTCATCACCTGCCTCTCTCTGTCCAGGCTCTCTCAGCCAAGATTGGCTCTGAAGACCCCAGGCTATTGCATTAGGTCCTTTTACTTCCAGTTCCTCCACTCCAGCTCTAACCTTCTGCTCTGCCCAGGTTTCCCCTACCTCTAGGCCTTGTACAACCCCTTCCTGCATAATCCCCCAAACCATTTCCCAGAACTTCAGGCTGCCCTGACCTAATTCCTAGCTGTTTCTTACCTTTCCCAACTCTACGCTCCTGCTGCCCTCAAGTGTGGAAACAAGGCTGGGTTTGAACTGTGTCATGGTTTCTCCTCAGTGGCCCCTGTGGGTTGCGGTTCAGGCAGAACCCACAAGGGGGCATCCGAATCGTCGGAGGGCAGGTGGCACAGCTCGGGGCCTGGCCCTGGATGGTCAGCCTCCAGATCTTCATGGCCCACAACAACCGCAGGTACCACGCATGTGGTGGCATCCTGCTGAATTCCCACTGGGTGCTCACAGCTGCTCACTGCTTCGACAGCAAAAAGTACGTGTGGGGACATGCAGAGGGGGGTCCCCAAGACTTCTGTCCAACAGTCTGTGAAAATGACTTTTGTGCCCACAGAAAAGTCTATGACTGGAGACTGGTTTTTGGAGCACAGGAAATTGAATATGGGAACAATAAGCCAGTGAGGGCACCTCTGCAGGAGAGATATGTGGAGAAAATCATCATTCATGAAAAATACAACATTGTGAATGAAGGAAATGACATTGCTGTCTTGAAGATTACCCCTCCTGTTTCATGTGGGCAGTTCATTGGGCCAGGTTGCCTGCCCACTTTTAAGGCAGGCCCTCCCAAAATTCCCCAGACCTGCTATGTGGCTGGCTGGGGGTACATCAAAGAGAATGGTGAGTATGGGAGGGGTTCTGAGCAGGACACTGCTGGTCATCCAAGAGGGGAGGGTCCTGAGGGAGAGTCCTGAGGGTTGCACTCACCAGTAACTTCTGTCCAGCTAGTCTGTGAGAATGATTTTTGTGCCTACAGAAAACTCAGATTGGATTCTGGTTTTTGGAGCATAGGAAATTGAATATAGGAACAATAAACCAGTGAGGTTCAGGGTTAGTGTGTGATGACTGGCTGAGCAATATTCAGTCCTCATCATGGTGCCACAGATACAGACCTGCACAGTGCCCTTGCATAACTGGAGAGACAAGAGAAGCTGAGTCCCCTGTCCATGGTCACATGATTTGGTGAATTGGTGGCTTTCTAAGGGAAGGCTGAACAGAGGTACAAGTAGAACCTTGGCACTTTTCAGAATGAGGTCAAGGCTGTGTCTGTACCTGGCACTCAGAGTCCTAACTTACGGATTCTGGAAATTGGAAACATAGCCTAAAAAGCATTTGAAGAAGTGGTTTAATGTGTTTTTGTGGCAGTGGGCTAGTTTTTCTGATCTGTAAATGGAATCATCAGATCAGATGGCCTCTGACTTTAATGGGTACCAAATATCTGGTTGAACATCCTGGCCTTTGAGGGTCCAGGGCTATTTTTATGTACCATCAATAGGAGGTTCCTAGTCTCCCCCATCCTTGGGCAGTCAGAGCATCAACATCCATCCTTTCCATCGGAGTTACTTGGAGTTTTCTGTGTAGACTGAGAGGGAAGCAGGTGGTGGATATGTTTTTTTGCAGTTCATAGTTATTCCAGTATTTCAGGCCCCTCACAGCTGTCTAACAGGTCCCTTGCCTTTCAAGACGAGAGCTGTTGCCTCTCTGTATCTCTCTGTTCTTGACAAAGCTGCCTGTCTAGATGTCTCACCCACTCAATACTATGTGGCCCACATGGCACCAGATGGGTAATGAATTGGAGAATCTTTTCCACAACAGAGAAGCTTATGGAGGGTCCAGGGAGTGGTCAACTGTCACAGCTGACTCCATGGTTATGGTCTGAGTCCCAGATACCTTCTCTACATACTTGAAGCCTAGAGGTACCATTTATTCCAGAAGCAACAGGTCATTCCTTTAGATGGCAGAAATGGATAGCAAGGTTGTGAGCTGGAACTTGGTGTCTGCACATGACTGACGTTTTCGGCTTCTCAGAGGTGGTTGTGTGAATCTTCAGTTACACTAGGGATATGAAAATGTGACTGAAATTATTATTATTATTATTATTATTATTGGTACCAGGGATTGAACTCACGACCTTGCGCTTGCCAGGCAGGTGCCTATGCCAGTGAGCTAAATCCCTGGCCCCTCTCTTCTCTTGCATTGAGAACAAAAAATTTAGGCTTTCTAATTCAAGGCAATTCAGTCATTTGAGATTTAAAATTCAGCCTTTTTTATAATACAAAATTAATACTTTTGGGATTATTCCCTTTACTCATATTCCCTCTTCTTAAGGAGATCGATCAAGTTCCCAAGAGGTTTGTCACATGTCCTATCCCTCAGGAAGGTAGTCTTGTTCCAGCTACTCTTGTTCCCTCTGGCTTTTGCTGACACATGACTATTGCTTCCTGGCCTGGGTTCCTACCCCCATCATAGCTGCTGATGGCTGTGGTTCTGCCATGGTACCCAGAGTGAGGACAGCATTATTCTTGTCCCACCTCCTATCTACCCTCTGACAATGTTCACAGCTCAGAGGTTCTTGTAGTTTATGGGAGGCTGGTCTCAGGGTCTCCACTCCACCCCCTACTTTGCTATCCTGTTGCCCAGGAGGATTGTAGGTTTCCAGCTACACTTTGGATGTCAAAGAAGACTTTGGAAATGTAATGAGCACTGTCTCATTTTTTTATTTTAAATCTTGTTTTGTTTTTCCAAATACATCCCCTGCTCCTAAGCCCAAGTCTTTAAAAGCTGCCAGGCTACAAACACTGTGAATTGCTCAAACTTTCCTTGTTCTACCTCCTCCTTGAACTCATCTTCTCTGGGACAGGAAGTGCTGCCCTAGAATATTGCTACTTTCCCTTGAATTTTGAATTCTTGTAGGCTTTTTATGTCTATAACTTAAAACCAATAGGCCAGGATTAAGAAAACCACCTTTTATTTCAGGACACCTGGTTCTTTACAATGAGACCCATAGCTTTCATGCCTATGGGTCCTGCCACAGATTTTTTTTTTTGTACCAGGGATCGAACTCACAACCTTGCACCTGCCAGGCAGGCGCTTATGCCGCTGAACTAAATCCATGGCCCTATTTTTTGAGACAGGGTCTCACTATGCAGTACAGGCTGGCCTTGAACTCACTTTGTAGCCTGGGCTGGTCTCGAACTTACAATGATCTTCCTGCCTCAGCCTCCCGAGTGCTGGGATTAAAGGCATGCACCACCATACCCAGCTCCTGCCTTAGATTTAAAAAGTCATTTTAATGGTGAATAAGCCAGAATTATTGTCATTGTTATTTCAGTGTCACTACTTCCCCAAAGGCAGGATACGTTCAAAATTTGCATGCTCCTAGGATTGGAAAAAAATCCTGGCAAACCTGCATTCAGCAGTGATCTACCGAATGCTAGCTGAGCACTCAGCACTGCACACGTGACTCTTTCTATCTCCTAGCTTAACATCAGGCCTGCATGGATGTGCTCCAGGTCTGCCCTACACTGGGCTGCTTCCATCTGTGCTGCAGACATCCAGTCTCACCTATCAGGCTTCTGGTGCTGTGTGGGAAGAGACCAGTGCTTTTCTGCTTTTGGGACCCTGCTGTCTGCACTTGAGGAAGAGGCACATCTACACTGGCTCTGGGCCCATGAGCCAGATGCATACTTGTATGAGCTGTAGCATAGCTGGCCTTTCCTAACCCCCAGGTCATAATGGAGTCTGGGACTGTGAAGGAGGCCCTGACTCAGCTCTCTTTTTCCTAAAATCTCCTCAGAGCAGGTCTGAGGCACTTGGGGAAAGGCTACTCAGTCTCACTTCAAATCCTGTCTACAACTGGAAAGGAGCCCTGTTGAAGGATAAAGCAGAGAGGGTGATTTTTCTTGCCAGATTGTGGGGGAATGGATTAGAGTCTAAAGACAAGTGATCCTGGCCGGGTCCCAGCCCCCTACAGCCCCATTGTGCCTGGATGATACTCCAGTCCCAGATCCAAAGTGAGAACAATAGGACCACATAAATCAATGAGTGTTGGTTGTAACTAACTTCCATCAACAATGTCCACCATGAGTACACATGCTTACCCACCCTGGCCCCTTCATCCTGGCGACAGGTCTCCACCTCCAACCCATCTTCTCTTGTTGTGCAGGACTATATGAGGAGAGGTGGGATGTTGGCTGAGAGATCTGGGTTCAACAAGAGTGTTAGAGGATGGGGATTTGGTGGAGGGAAAAGGCAGGCCTTCCCTCTGTGCATTCCTTGATCACTAACCACTGTGTGGCCTGGCTGCAGCCCCCAGGCCATCGCCTGTGCTGCTGGAGGCCCGAGTGGAGCTTATCGACCTCGACCTGTGCAACTCGACCCAGTGGTACAATGGGCGGGTCATGTCAACCAACGTGTGCGCAGGGTATCCAGAAGGCAAGATCGACACCTGTCAGGTAACCCTCCTTTGGTGCCAGACCCCTGGGTCCTTTCAGGGCTCCCCAGACCCTGAGGACACTTCTTTTTTGGATCACTGTCTCCACTTTCTGCCAAGGGCTCTATTTTAGTGACTCCTTCCCTGGTCCCTTCTCCCAGCATCATCTATAGTCCCACTGAAGACTGGAAGTGACACCCACCAGCTGCCCCAACAGAGATCTATCACCACACTTAGCAAGAACATAGCACAAAGAATACATCACCTGAACCTGGTCTCTGGAGAGAATGTCCGTCTCTCTTCTCCAGAACACAAAATACCCAGAGTCCCACATGCTCCTGTATTCAGTAAAGCCACATGAATGCACCATGGCCCACTCACCTCCTCACTGTGGGAAACCCATGCCAGCCACCTCCCTCTCATAGTTCCTTGGAGGCTGTGGCACCAGCTTAAACTTTAACACAACCAGCTGTTTCTGGCATCAGGAAACCACGTAGCTACAGAAATTGTCCTTTTAGAGTCCATGATTCCCACACAGGGAGAGTGGCTCAGGGTAAGTGACCACTGTGTCCTTTGGGCAGGGGGACAGCGGCGGGCCTCTCATGTGCAGAGACAACGCGAATAGCCCCTTCGTGGTCGTGGGGATCACGAGCTGGGGGGTAGGCTGTGCCCGTGCTAAGCGCCCTGGAATCTACACAGCAACTTGGGACTATCTGGACTGGATTGCTTCCAAGATTGGTCCTAGTGCCCTGCATGCGATTCAGCCAGCTACCCCTCCTCCTCCCACCACTCGGCCACTGCCCCCAGCCCGGCCCCCCTCCTCCCGCCCTCCCACTGCTAAACCTCCTTGGTATTTCCAAAACCTTGCCCGCCCTCCTCGACCACTTCAACCTTTTGCACCTCAACCTCGACCACCTGCAGCCCAGGCCCCACGCCCACCCTCACTTTCTCCCTCTCCTCCACCCCCGCCCCCACCTCCTCCTCCCCTTCCACCCTCATCTCCCACCAGACCGACCCAAGGACTTTCTTTTGCCCAACGCCTCCAGCAGCTCATAGAGGCTCTGAAGGGGATGGGCAATTCTGGCACAAAGAGCTCTTACAGCATGGAGATCCTAGAGCTCCCAGAACCCATCTCCTCCTCCTGATCTGAACCTGTTCCACAGACCAGCCAACAGTTCATCTGACATAAATGATAAATGTATATATTTATAAATATATATACATGAGGAAATGCTTCCTGGCCTTTTTTTTTTTTTTCCCGCACTGGGGATTGAACTCAAAGCCTCACACCTGCCAAACAGGCGCTCAAGTCCCTGAGCCAAACTCCCAGCCCTCCTGGCCTTTTTTCTATCTGCCCACCTTCACTCAACCCAAGCTTTCCTCCGTCAAATCTATCCCCTCTAAAGGGACTGAATGTATGAATTGCTCAGACATTTGTGTTGGTTTTTTAAATCTTAAATTTTACTACTGGAGTAAGGTGACCTGGGACCACAGGCTTGGCACGATCTGTATTCCACAATTAGTGAAACTGATAGGAGTTAACAATGAAGGCCGGACTCGGCATAAAGTAAATCAGAGGAGCGGCCAGGCAGTGGCCGTGAAAGAGCACCTAGGCAAGAAGGGGCGAGGGTTAAAGTTTTCTACTAGGAGATCATGTTCTTTAAGCGCCATTGAAAGACACAGAAAGGCTTCTGTATGGAAGGTTGGATTCCCCAGCACTCAAGGGTTAACAAAGCTACTGAGCAACCAAAACAAACCACGACACCAGACTGGCTGGCTGATTGAACATTGCTGGTCCAAGTTCATTACTGGCCTGTAGTTAACTTTATTAGTTTCTGGACTCAGGTGAATTTAAAAATTATTTGTTAAAGTTTTGCAGCAGTGTGAGTGTGTATATGTGGGGGGATACTTTTTGGAGTGGCTGAGTCAGTTTTGAATGGCTTCCATGACATTATTGAAGATCTATTACAAGGAATAGAAACAATTTAAGTGCTAAGGATACATAGAACCAATAGGAAAGGCCAGGAATAGACACAGGAATGATAAGGAGCTTCATGAGGCATGACCACGGTCTGAAGTTTTTGAAGAGAGCCTAAGATGCTTTTGGCAGACCTGCCTTACATTGCCCAGGTGGGGCCAGTGCCAAACAGCAGTGCTTGCAGCTGCTTGCAAAGTAGGGAAATCCTAATGGCTCAAGTCAATTGGCCGCTCTGATTAGGGCTATAAATCAGACTCACATGAGAAAGCCTGAGGGACCAATCATTTCCTGCCTGGCTTGGAACTGAACAGATGAGGCAACCAGGAGTCTTCATGTTTGGGATTCCTCTGTCTACTTGGTTTCAGACGAAGCCCCTGCCTTACCTTTCATCAGCTCTGTGTCCTTGGGAAGATGTGACAGAAGGTTGTGTGACCATGAAATAAGAACAGGTAGGACATATTTGGAGCAGGACTTGTCACACTGTAAATGCTTGTGGATGTGAGTGTCACATGGGACCCCATCAGTGAGGGGCTGCTGGTGAGCAAGCCATGCTTGTTACAGGGCCAGTTGGGGACCATTAATCTTCCCGCATGTAGTCTGAAATGCATTGGTTTGGTCACATGGGAAGGTTTGCATGTGGGTCTGAATGGCCCTTACCTCTATAGCACGGGAACATTTGATAAAAACTAAATTCTGTCTGCCTTGGCTAAAAAACTGGCATTACTAAAACTGAAATAGGCAATTTATTTCGTTGGCTTTTGGGCTGTCTCCTAAATATAGCTTCTCCCCTCCCCTTCCTCTTCTCTTCTCTTTTCCTCTTCCTCTTCTTTTCCCCTTCTACTCCTTCCTCTTTCTCTTCCTCTCTCTCTCTTTCTCTCTCTCTTTCTCCCCCTGCATATACTATAGAGTATATACATATAGACTCTTACATATACTATGCAAGCTTTACCACTAAGCTACACCCCCCAGCTCCTTTAGGCCAAAATTCATTCATTCATTCTTTCTTTCTTTTTCTTTCGTTCTCTTTCTTTCTTTTCTTTTTTTTTTTTTTGGGGTACCTGGATTTGAACTCAGAACCTCACACTTGCCAGGCAGGCACAGTGCAGGTGAACTATATTCCTGGCCTAGGCCAAATTTCATAATCTCCCTGGTGCCAGGCACTAGTCATCTTCTAAATATTAAGGAAACACAATGCAAGACAGAGCCACATTACAGTCCACATGACCTAAAGAGCAGAGACTGTGATTATTTTCTCAGTAATATTTTACAGTTTCGAGTGTTTTTTTCTTAATTTGTCAGAATTAGTCTTAAGTGTTTCATATTGCTCTTCCCTAGTACACAGAAATGCTGTTGATTTTTGTATATTTATCATATACAAAAATTATCCTTTTTTTTTTTTTTTTTTTTTTTTTTTTTTTTTTTTTTTTTTTTTTTTTTTTTGAGGATGGGGCCTTATCATGTTGGCTGGTCTTGAACCCTTGAGCCCAAGCAATCCTCCTTTGGAATTACAGGAGCATGCCACCACATTTGGCTCAAGAAAGTACTCTTTTTTTTTTTTTTTTGGTTCTGGGAATCAAACCACGTACTTGCCAGGCAGGCGCAGTGCTGCTGAGCTATATCCCCGGCCTTCAAGAAAGTACTCTTAAAAAAAAAAACAACTTTCTTTTGCTCAGCTTATCATTTTGAGAGTCATTTATGTGTAGTATGTATCAGTAATTTATTCTTTTTTTGGTTGATAAGTACTTTATTGTATACCACAATTTGGTTTTCTATTGACATTGGGTTGTTTTCAGTTTGGGTTATAACAAAGCATCCATGAATATTCATATTCCTATATAAGACTTTTACATTTTTGATTAACACAAAATATGCATATATTTTTATATTTCTTGGCTAAGTGCCTATGTGAAGAATGGCTAGTTTACATGGTAAGTGTATGTTAAGCAACTTTTTAAAAAAGTGCCAAAATATTTCTTCATAGTTGCAACATTTTGGGTTCCCATAGTTCCATCTTTCTGCATCCTTCACAGCACTCGGTATAGTCAGCCTTGTAAGTTGTAGTCATTATGATAGCTGCATGGAAATATTTCACTGTGATTTTAATTTCCATTTACCTAATGGTTGGCAATAGTAGTGTGTATGTGTGTGTGTGTGTGTGTGACTGGGGACTAAACTTAGGCTCTGTGTGTGGTAGGCAAGCAGTCTACCACTGAGTTACCACCCAAGGCTGACCAAGCCTTCAGCACAGGAGCTTTAGAGGAACATTCCAGATTCAAACGATAGCAGGTGCTAAACAGAAATTTTGGGCTTAAAGTTATGATTGAAATGAAAATTCACTAGGGGAGCTGAAGAGCAGAAATGAGCAGTCAAAAGAAAGGACTGATGAACCCAAAGGGAAAAATTCAGCCTAAGGAATAGAAAAAAAAAAAAAAAGAGAGAGAATTAGAAGAAAACTGAACCAAACCTGAGGAAACTTTGGACATATCTAATACAGTAATATACAAATTATGGGAGAGGAGAGAGGGAGAGACAGAGAGGGAAAAGAAGGAGGAGAGGAGGAGGGGGAGGGAGAGGAAAAGAAAGAAGGAGAAGAGAAGGGATGCTAAGAAAATATATTTGAAGAAACTATGGCCCCTAAACTTCTCAAATTTCCCAAACAGAAGGAAAGATAAGAATTCATACATCCAAGAATTCCAAAGAACTCAAAGCAGGACAAGTCCAAAGAGAACCCACATCAAAACACATTATTATCAAACTCTCAAAATACAAAAAGAGTAGATTTTGACAGCAGCAAGAGAAAAGCAATCTTCAATAAGGGTAACAGCTGATTTCCCATCAGAAGGATTTAATGGATAAAGTAGTGGTATGGCACATTTAAAGTTCTAAAGAAAAAAAATTTCCCATAGACCAGGAATTCTGTATCCAGCAAATTATGCTTCAAGAATGGAGAAATTATAACTTTTTTGGTTTAAAAAAGAAATGAGAGAGTTCACTACCAGTAGACCTTTCCTAGAAGCTAAGGGGAGTTCTTTAAGCTGAAATAGAAGAAAACAAGAGAATAACCTGAAACCATAAGAAAAAATAAATACTGGTAGGTATAACTATATAATTACACACAAAAGCAAGTATTTCTCTACTTCTGATATAGTTTATAATTTCTGTCCTTTCCTATATAATTTAATAGGCAAATACATAGAATAATCATAAACCCATGTTAAAGGCACTCAAAGTATAAATAGGTAAATCTGATAATATAAAAGGAGGACAGCAATGAATAGCAGAAGTATGTGTATACTATCAATAAATTAGTATTATATAAATTAGCTTGCAATGTATTGAAGAGATAATTAAAATTGTCAACACTGAAAAAAATTAATAAAAATATATGGGAAAAATTGTCATATCCCTGTAATCCTAGCACTCTAGGAGGCTGAGGCAGGAGAATCATTAAGTTTGAGCCTAGTCTTGACAATTAAGTAATTTAGCAATACCCTGTCTTCGGGTGGGGGGAAGACTGGCATAGTGGCAAATGCCTTGAATTCTAGCATGGGAGGCTGAGGCAGGAGGATTGCTGTGAGTTTGAGGCCAGCCTGCACTACATAGCAAGATCTAATCTAAAAAAAAAAAAAGAAGAAGAAGAAGAAGAAAGACTAGGGAAATAGCTCAATGAGATGGCCCTGGGTTCAATCCCCAGTATCATACCCTCCTAAAACCCAACATAAACTACTAGCAGACATACAGTACATTCCATTCAACAAGAGCAGAATATTTATATTTTCTAAGTGTACCTAGAACATTCTCCAAGACCAACCATATGTTAGGTCACAAAGCAAGTCTTAATAGGCTTAAGGAATTTAAGGAATGAAGTATGCAAAGTATTTTTTCTTAATGCAAAAAAATAAAATTACAAATCAGGAACAACCAGGCGTGGTGGCGCACGCCTTTAATCCCAGCACTCGGGAGGCTGAGGTAGGAGCAGCATTGTGAGTTCAAGGCCAGCTTGGGCTACAACGCAAGTGCAAGGCCGGCCTGAGCTACACAGTGTGACCCTGCCTCAAAAAAAAAACCAGGGCCAGGAGTTTGGCTCAGTGACTTAAGCACCTGTCTGACAGGTGCGAGGTTGTGGGTTCAATCCCTGGTGCCGCAGGGG
This sequence comes from Dasyprocta punctata, assembly GCA_004363535.1. NCBI lineage: Eukaryota > Metazoa > Chordata > Mammalia > Rodentia > Dasyproctidae > Dasyprocta > Dasyprocta punctata. The sequence goes on along the minus strand of RJWM01005285.1, from coordinate 35,471 downwards.
AAAAAAAAAATCAGGAACAGAAGAACTGCAAAACTCACTAATATGTGTAAGTTAATGCATTTTTTTTTTGTGGTACTGGGGATCAAGCCCAGGTGTGTTTTTACCACTGAGCTATACCTTCAGCTCTTTCCCCCTTTTAAAATTTTGAGACAAGGTCTCACTATATTGTCCAAACTGGCCTCAAACTTGTGATCATCCTGCCTCAGCCTCTCAAGTAGCTGGGATTATAGGCATGCAACACCCCACTTGGCTAAACAATTAATTCTTAACCAGTAGGTCAAAGAATAAATCACAGGAGAAATTAGACATTGCCTTGAGGTGAACGAAAACAGAGACACAACATGTTAAACTATGGGATGTAACAAAGAACATTGAGAAGAAAATTTACAACTGTAAATATTTATATTAAAAATAAAATATCTGAAATCCATAATCTAATTATATGAACTGTATGCCTTAAATGAAAGATCTAGAGAAAAAAAGAGCAAACTGAACTAAAATCTAGCATAAGAAAGGAAATAATGATTAAAGTTGAATAGAGAAACTAGAAAAATAACAGCTACCAAAATCAGAAATATGTTCTCTGAAAAGAACAACAAAATTAGCAAACCTTTAGCTATACTAAGAATAAAAGAATGAAGATTCAAATTACCAAAATAAAAAATGAGAATAAAGATATTATCACCAATTTTATAGAAGCAAAGAGGACTATGAGACTATTATGAACAATTGTATGCCAACACATGAGATAACCCAGGTGAGATGGGGAATTTCCTAGAATACACAAGGTACCATAACTGATTCAAAAATAGAAAATCAGAATAGATTTTCTAGAAGAGATTGAATCAATAATTAAATATCTCCCGAAAAGAAAAACCTAGACCAGATGGCTTCACTTGTGAAATATATCAAACATTTAAAGAATTGACACCAATCTTTCTAAAACTCTTGCAAAAACAGAAGAGGCGGAAATATTTCCTCACTCTATCAGGTCAGCATTATTTTGATACCAAAGCCAGGCAAAGATGCTACAAGAAAACTATAGGTCAATCTCTTAAGAATATAAATATAAAAATTCTCAACAAAATACTAGCAAATCAAATCCAGCACATAATCAAACTCAGCAACAGGATGAGAAACTCAGAAACACAGTATACAATTTTTGCTTGAAAAATGCATACTCTTCCATGTCTATCAGGAAAAACCTGTAGGTTTATTAACATAGGACCACTGTACACATCCTTGGTTTTGCCGCAGGGTATATAAATTCTCCTACTCTGTGTGTGTGTGGAGCTCCGAAGGTAACTGCACCATCCTGACTTTCCGTATTACATTATTTTAATTCATTGTATTGACAACTGCATGTAGCCTAGGGAGCTAAATACGTTGGATATCTTTTTTTTTTTTTTTTTGCAGCACCAGGGATTGAACTCACAACTTCGCACCTGTCAGACAGGCACTTAAGTCACTGAGCCAAACTCCCGGCCCTGGTTTTTTGAGGCAGGGTCACACTGTGTAGCTCAGGCCAGCCTTGCATTCACATTGTAGCCCAATCCAGCCTCAAACTCACAGTGCTCCTCCTACCTCAGCCTCCGGAGTTACTTTGGATATCTTGATAGGATGCATGCACTCCAGAGGGTGAAAGGTAAGCCATACAAATATTCTGGAGTCTGTCACATTGGTAAAACTGGAAGTTTATTGCTTTGGGTTAGCTTGGTACATGGCTGCCAAAAATGAACTGCTGCCCACAGGGGGGTGACACTGAAAGATGATAGCAAGGGGAAATTCAATGGGTAGAGTTTCAGGCAATGCAAGAGGCTACACATATTGTGCAGAAGGAAGTGGCCTGATGTTAGGGTATCTGTAGATTTATAGGCTTAGTCTGAGAGGAGCAAGATCAAAGCAATCAGGCACAAGTAAGTCTGTAGGACTGTAAACACATACAATTATTATTTGTTAATTGAAAATTTAGGAGAGGCATGAAGATGAAGCTGTGGAAGTGGACACAAAGACAGAGAATAACCATTTTGTAGGTTAATAGTCACTATAGTACATCACTGCAAAAGAGGCACTGAGAAACTTGGATACCAAAGCCAGGCAAAGATGCTACAAGAAAACTATAGGCCAATCTCTTAAGAATATAAATATAAAAATTCTCAACAAAATACTAGCAAATCAAATCCAGCACATAATCAAAGTAGACAGGTGGTGCTGACCACCAGATGCCAGTCAGCCTCTGTGCTTGGCCACCCCAGTACTCATTCTGGGGCTAGGAGCAAGGGTGGTTATAATGGCAGAGTTGGACACTTTGTATGGGCCCCAAGGCTGACTGACTAATGCTGCTGCATGTTCAGAAGAGATCAGCACTGAACCCCAGTGTCTAATATCTTGGGAAGAGATCTTGGTGGCAAATTGATCTATCCCATCCCCCAAAGCATGTTTCATGCTTTGAGTGACAACAGTGTGTTGGAAGCCAGGTGTGGTGGCGCACACCCTTAATCCCAGCACTCGGGAGGCTGAGACAGGAGGATCAGTGTGAGTTCGAGACCAGCCTGGGCTACAAAGTGAGTTCAAGACCATCCTGAACTGCACAGTGAGACCCTGTCTCAAAAAATAGGGACAGGGATTTAGCTCAGTGCCTGGCAGGCGCGAGGTTGTGAGTTTCACCCCCGGTACTAAAACAAACAAACAAACAAAAAAAGAAACAAACAAAAAAACCAATGTGTTGGAGGAATGTGTTCGGGCTGTGGGCTTGCTTTTCCTGCCCGCAGTGCCTGCAGTGCAGAGCATCAGTCTCCAAGGCCATCAATTTTTGTTCTACTGATACAGGATCTTGCAAAACACCACCTCAGACCAAGGCACTTATTTACAGACTAGAAGTATAATGGTGGCACATAGCTATTGCTCCCACTAGACACTACATGGTCCAGAAGTTATTGCTTCAAAAGAGCAACAAAAGCCCTCTTCAAGACCCAACTAAATTGTCAGTTTCGCGGTGACACCCTATTGGGATGGGGCCTGTCTTGTTACTTTTCTCTCATGGTTGAGACAAAATAGCTGACTCCCAAAATGAAGGAAGGAAAAGTTTATTTAGCTTACAGTTTTTGGAGGTTTCAGTCCATCCTCAGCTGGCCCCAAGGCAGGGTGGCATGGCTAAGGGGCAGCCGTTCATGGTGGCTGCAAGTAACAAGAGAGAAAAGGGCAAATGGGGCTAAGCACTCCTCCTTCTCTCCCTTATACTGTATGCTGGCTCCCCACCCCTGGGCAGGTACAGCAATCACACCACCAGTCCCAGCACTAGACAACAAACCAATCACAAATGCTAGACTCAGCTGCCTCCACGACTGTATGAGGCTTTGGGGGGACATGTAAACAAACCACAACAGGGCCCTTCAGGATGTGATATGCAACTCAATTATCAATATATAGTTCTGTATCCCAAGTCTGGGAGTAGATGTAGGAGTGTCCTGCTTCATTATACACGGGGAATTTGTGTTTCCTGTCTGCAATTGTAGGCTCTATGAATGAAGGTCTTGGGGAGTATAGGTTTTCCATTAAGTGACACAGTAAGTTTCACAAAAACATAAAACCAGGGTTGTTTCCTCAATTCTCTATGTGCTAGTAAACTGGCAAGCAAAGTGAAGAATTAGTATTCTGAAAAGAGGTAATTGTCCCTGATAAGAATTAGGAGGAAAGGATGTTGCTATATAATAAAAACAGGGATGAATGCACTTGGGACTGTTGCCAATCAGTTGAGGGTTCTTTTGGTCAATTCAGATAGAAATCATAAATCAGCAAAGTACAGCTTTGCTACCAGTTCTGACGCCACTGGTCAACACCAATTAATGCTGGAGTCATTAGGTCAGCACTGCCAGGTACTGGTCTCTACTACTGCTGGCCACCACCATTTGATGCTGGCTTATGCTGGATGCCACTGACTGACTCTGCTGGGTGCTGGTCTCTGGACCTCTTCAGGGCTAACAGACCTTAGTATTTGTGGTTCTCTTTTTTAAAGCAACTACTCTGTCCACACTACTCAGGGTAAGAGTGCCAAGTAGATTTACAGGACCTTCCTAGTTCACACTACCCAAGATAAATTATGAATAGATTTTAACAGGACCTGTGCAGCATCACAGAGAGGTCAGTACCTCTTCAGACTTATCTGAAAAGTGTGAGAGTTCTGCTTATATAGCAGCTGTAGGCCTGTGATTTGTCCAGGTGTAGGCTTCTGATTGGTTAAAATTTGGGCCTGCAGGTAGGCTTGTGATGGTCTGACTGGCTATAGCACATCTAAGACCAATTTGACAGTTCAACAAAATGTCATGGAGTTGCAAATTGTTTGATTACCAGCTATTTTATCTCCATGAAAAATGATGGGGTTAAAACAGGAATCTTCAGGACTCATTGCAACTTACTGAGGCTAGGGGAGTTTGGGGATGTTAATAATGGGCCCAGATTCCACCTGCCCTGCCCTTAGCCATATTAGGGCCAAGCATCTGGAGTGGTGAGAGCTGGAGAAAAGGGCCACTGTCAAGAGTTGAGCTGCATTTCCTTTCAGAGTGGCCCAAAATGTGGCCATGAAGCAATCTCATGGATGGCATGGGGACACTGAGGCAAGACGTAAGTTGTCCCAGTTCATTCTCTAGGACCCAAGGGAGAGCAAAGGGAAGCGGGAGGATGGACATTACACACCTCCTTGTCTGGCACACAAAGAAGGGGAGAGCTAGGCACCTCTCTTCTGTCTCAGTACTTAAGTGATCCATATCCTTAGTACTTGCACCCACCAGGCATACCACACAGAGTAGCAGAAGTGCTAGTCAGAAGGTGGTGGTAGAAAAGGGAGATGTATTTCGGTTTCCATAAGGGTTCAACTGCAGAGGGCTCTTATTTTCTTTTTGTGCTGATTGCCTTCCCAGAACTTGTGACCCCAGTCAAAAATTTGGAGAAGCTGTCTTAAGGCTCAAATGAACTGTTTAATCAGGTGGATCTGAGCAGTGTTGGCTGTTGATGCTGGCACCTTGCTCAAGCACTATCTCTTGACTTCTGTGAGTGTTAAATAAAATTCACAGCTGCCCTTCTCCTCAATGAAGTGCCCTAAATGCCTTGGAGCCACTTTACCATGGAGGCTGTAAGCTGCCTTGTTTACCTCACACTGCCTGGTCGAGGCAGGACAACTCTGGGGCAGTTTATCCTCCAGAGCTTTCCTGGGAATGAGTGCAGATTGAGGTTGCCCTCCTACTGAGACTACAACTTTGCTCAGGTTTTTACCTCCTGTACTTTCTCTTCCCCTTAGTCATCTAAGAATGATCCCAGTAAGATATCTTTTTTTTTGCGGCACCAGGGATTGAACTCACAACCTCGCGCCTGCCAGGGCAGGCGCTTAAGGCACTGAGCCAAACTCCCAGCCCTGGTTTTTTGAGGCAGGGTCGCACTATGTAGCTCAGGTCAGCCTTGCGCTCACATTGTAGCCCAAGCCGCCCTTGAACTCACAACACTCCGCCTACCGCAGCCTCCCGAGTGCTGTGATTAAAGGCGTGCGCCACCACGCCGGGCTCCCAGTAAGATATCTTAATCGCCTTCTCAGCCTCTGTTTCTAGCAAGCCTGACTAACAAAAAAGTCATATAAAATCAGTACTGATAGTGAACTTTATTTTTTATTTCCTTGGCATCAGGAATCAAACTCAGGACCTCGCAGTTGCTAGGCTGGCACTGTGTCACTGAGCTATATCCCCAGCCCTTGATAGTGAATTTTAGTGAGTGATGTTAATCCCAACAAAGCTGTTTGCATTTAAAAAAAATACTTATTGGACTGGAAGTGTAGCTCAGAGGTAGAGTGCTTGCTGAGCCTAGTGTGCCCTGGGTTTGATTCTTGGTACTACAAAACACAAAGTAACTCATCCCACAAGTTTTGGTCATTTACAATAACTAAAGTTGTTTTTTTTTTTTTTTTTTTTTTTTTTAAAATCCCACTTCCTTAGAGCAGTGCATTCCTGAAAAACCTTGGTCAGGTGAAGTCTAGGTTGAACGTGTGAATATCACTTATTTAAAGTGGAATCATTTATGTTCTGGAGCTCCAAAAACAATACCAGCATTTTTAAAAACAGTAAATTCCACTGAAATGATCTCCTTTATGGTCAATCAAGAAGCAGGTGGAGGGGCCAGGGATATAGTTCAGTGTCTGTGTGGCAAGTTCAAGGTCATGAGTTCGATTCCCAGCAACAACCACCACCACCAGAAAAAAAAAAAAAAAAGCAGGTGGATCTGAGCAATGTAGTCAATCATAGGCTGGCTTGTGGCAGATAAGGACAGTCTCCCTCATTAATGTGGTTGATGATTTTTTTTTTCTTAGTACACATTTACCCAGAAACACTACACATATTGTTATTCAATTTTTACTGTTAAAATTGACTCACAAAATAAATTAATGACAACAATGCAAATAATGTCACAGATGATACCAAGAGCATATTATCAAGCCACAGCTCCTGGGGACAGGAAAGGCAGCTTTCCTCTACATGCCTCAGCCATGATCACTCTAGTAGGCAGTGATCATCTCTTCCTAGAGTAATGGAGAAAGCCTTCCTATACTGACAGGTTCTAAGAGACCTGTTGTGAAAATCATTTTCTTGTAATCCAAATGGGTGTTTCTTGTGGTGTGGCTGTACAATCTGATGTTTACCAACAGTAATGTCTGTGTGTCACCAAATACCTGACACCTGCTTTAACTTAAATGGCAAACTTGTTCTTTTAATGTTTGTCTGACCTAGAAGATTTCCTGAAACACACTAGGTGCTTAAAAATCAACAATCTGTCTGCTTGAAAACATCTTTTAAAGAGTTGGTTGGGAAAAGTTACAGGGGAAATAGAACAGAGCCTCATACATTCTGCAGTGGGGAAATGGTATAACCAGGATAAACAATCATTCTCTTAGCAGAGGTACAAGAAATAGTCCCTGAGGTCAGTCTTGGGAAGAAAAAAACTCAACCATCTTAAAGTCTGTTTACTAAGCAGACAGCATTCCTGGATTTTCTGTATTGCTGACTGGGATGGGCAGGGAGGTGCGAAAGACAGCAATCCATAATTCAGATGGGACTTCATGCTTGTCCAGAGTGTACTGGTGCTGACCGCCTCCTGTACCATGGAAGTGAGGTTGTAGGACGCTGGGCAGGGGTGGCTTGGAGAGGTTCTCCATTCAGAGCTTGAGGGGTATTCCCAAGTCAGATCCCCACATCAGCCACAACAGGCTGTGCTCTGATCAGGAGAGGGACAGGCTCTAGATTCCGCCACTCTGCTCTTGGTCTGGCGCATCTTCATCCTTCTGCTCCAACTTCAAGTTCTGTGAACAAGGTCACAGGTGAGGCCTGGCCCTACATTTGCCCAACAGTAGTTGTGATTCACTCAGAGGTGGCAAAACCCACTAGATTTGGTTATATTCCACATCTCTGAAGTGGATGCCTGCTTTTTCTATCCCACCCTAATTGGGCTCCACCTACCTTGAGCTCCTCCAAAACCTCATCCATGAAATCCTGGGAATTCTGTTTGTAAGACACAGCTAATCGAATTGCATCATTGAAGAGCTGGGGGGTTAGATGGAGATTATGGCAGCATGCAGGAAGGCCTTGGGCCCCCCTAAAACTGGCAAGCTCACCCTTCAGTTTACCTTCCCCCATTAACCTGACCCCATGCATAGTGGATTTCTCCCTCATCAAGCACAGACCCTCCCGTGACACACACCCATTTCCTGTCCTTCCTGTCCTTTCCCTTCACAGCCTCTCTGTAACTGTACCACCTCACAGACTACCTCTGAAACTGACCATTACCTTCACAACATTGGTACCATCAGCAGCTGAGACAAAGTACAGGGGCAGGGAGAATTTCCTGGCAAAATTGAAGCTCTTTTGGGTCACTTGTAAGTCTGCTGTAGAGAGAAGTAGGACACTGGCCTATTCATCCAGGGAAGAGGGGTTTGGAGGGAGGGTTAGTGGAGACCCCATGCCAGAAAGAGCAGAGACAACTAGGGAACATGTCCTCAAAAGAGTTAATAGGGATCCATGTCTTGGGAAGAGGGTGGGTTGGCTCAGCTGAATCTTTACTGGGGAGGGAGCATGTCCAGAAGGAGGACAAATACTGAAGGCTGCCCATGCCAGGAGAGGAGGAGGAAATGTACACAGTGGGTCCCCACAAATCACTTCACCCAGATGCAGGGACGGCCCCACCATCGATTTTGTTGGCTACCACGATGCACGGGATCTCTGGCCTGAACTCTCGAAGCTCTGTGTACCAGGTGCTCAGGTTTTTATAGGTGACTTTCCTCTGTACATCGAAGACCTAAAAAGGGCAAAAGCAGACAGCTTGGGTATGTCAGTGTCTCTGCATGCCACCACAGGTGAATTACATACAGATGAATGTGAACACATGACACAGGCTAGGAACTCAGCCAGGCAGCCTCAGAAGAGGGTCTGAGAGGAACTAAAGGACACATCATGTACAGGTCACTCTTAAAAAAGAGGTATGCTCAAATACCAAATGCCAGTGCATGAATAAAATGAAAATGGCCAAAATTCACTTCTTTGTTCCTGATGGGTCAGACTCTAGCACCACTTGGCCCCCTTGGGCCTTGCTGCATCACCCTCTTTTGTTTAGTACTCTTAGTTATAAGTACTGAAACTTTGAAAACTCTCAAGAGTTTCTGGGTTTAAGAGACTGTGGGAGGAGTTAGGTGATGATCCCTGTGAAGAGTCAGGAGAGAAGACTCCTCACTATCTCTCCACTGTGCCTACCAGCTAGTGAGCACCTGGGAACAGCACCTGTGTCTTTCCACCCTGGCACCTATGCACACCACAGGCAGAATTCATGTGCCAGAAGTGGTCAGAGTGCTGTGGGCACACTCAGGAAAGAACACTCCTAATGACAAAACACCAGAAAAGGTTGTGTGGAGCTGGTTGCATCTACACAAGTCTTGAAAAATGAGCTTTTCAAGTTTCCTTTTGGCTGCTATTCCTTATGGATGAGATGACACCCACTCAGAGCCAGAGCAGACTTTACATACCAATAATGATGGCAACTTATCCACCCTGAGAGCAGTGCCTGTTCTGTCTCCTTGTGACTACAGCCAGAGTGAAACCATGTGACTCCCAGGACCAGGCCTCAGGGGGACAGCAACTCCCACCTGGTTCTCCTTGAGAGCTTATTCTTAGGGTCTAGAAGCCATTCTGTAAACAAGCTCACATCAGCCCACACTGACAACATGCACAGAGAGATGCATAGAGCAGGATTTGCTGATGGCCCATCCAGCTGGGTGTGTGGAGATACCTGGCACCCAGCCTGAGGTTCTTCTCAGCTGAGGTATCAGGCTTTGTGGATTCCTGACTTAGCAGAAAATGGTTGTTCTGTGCCACTAGACCTTGAGTTTTGTGTGAAAGTAAGACTTCGAACACTTGCTCTAAAGTTTAAGTGTTTGAGATTTTTCACTTGATGACAATTGGTAGGGCTCATAATTCAGAAAACCAGTCTATTGGGCTTGAGGTGCTCTCAATGATAGACTGAGGATAAGCCCTGGGTTCAACTTCCAGTACAAAAAAAGAAAAGAAATGAAAAGACCCAAACCAATCTATTATTTGTGTTATAGATGGCTAATATTTATGAAAATGTTTATGTGAACCAAAAAAAATAACACTCCTTTTCAGGGTCTTAAGGGTGTGAGCCTGAGAATGAGTCAGGCATTCAAGGGCAGGAGCTCCAACAGGACACGGGCTTTCGTGAGTCCTTCTCGCAGTTGCTTTTAGGCACTCCTACACAGCTTACTACCCGCTGGCCATTAGCTGGGATCCTGATGATGGCTCTAGACAGCACAGTGAGAGACTGGGAGGGAGGTGTGGGATGGTTTGAATGAGAAAGGTCCTTAGGAAGCAGCAGGCAACAGTGGAGGGAGGCCCTGGTAGCCCCTCAGAGAGATATGCTCCACTAGGAGGGGCCATAGCTCTATCTCAGCTGGGTTTGCCTCTTGAGCACTATGTGTGGACCCCTGTTGTGCTCCCTAGAATGGTAGTTCTTTACCTTTTCTTTGCTCCTCCTCACTTGGCTTGTTTTCACGTAGAAGCTCTCAGAAGCACGTGGGTTTGAAGCATCCCTGTTGGTCCTCATCCCCTCTCCCAGGGCACCCAGCTTGGTAAAGAGGACCCAGGACTGCTGAACCATTTGTCTCCTTCACCCCTCAAGCCACACTTGCCCAGAACCCTTGTCCACCTCCCAGCTGGTCTCGTACCATGATGCAGGCGTGGGCCTTGTGGTAGTAGGAGGCATGCATGCTCTGGAACCGCTCCTGGCCTGCCGTGTCCCAAAAGTCTGCAACATGAACACAGCTATAATTGCCTGATTGGGCTGGAGGGCACAGACTCACATGTCCCAAGAATTTCTGAGCAGGTGTCTGTATATAGAAACAAGATGCATATGTGATACAAACCACAGCATGTATGAGTACAAATGGTGAGCATGTCCTCAGGACAGTGTGTCTGGGACTGCTAGCAGAGATATGTTATGCTGGTGTGTAGGGGAGGACAATGCAGACTACTCAGGAGGAGGGAAGGAGATCCCCCCATCCATATACTCAAGAAGCAGGGCTTCTGTGTATGGTGACCACAGATGGTGGACAATCAGGCAGGATGTGTGACCTGGCCAAGCTGGGGTTGTGACCTCATACACGGTCAAGTTCAGTGTGGGAGATAGTGAGCTGGTGGCATTTGCTGTTTCTTTATACTGGTTGAATGAGAAACCCTGAAATAAGAAAAGATACTGTCTTGTCCAAGCATTCTGTGCTCTATAACAAACTCTGGCAGTATAGCCTCTCAAAATTTGTTTTCTTTCTTTCCTCTTTCCTTTACTGAGACATGGTCTTATTATGTAGTCCAGGACAGCCTTGAATTTGCTATGTAGCTGAGGCTGGCCTCAAACTTGCAATCCTTCTATCTGAGTCTCCTAAGTGCAGGGATTAAGGCATATGCCACTATGTTCAATAAATTTGCTTTTCTGATTCCTGCCTAACGTACTGGTCCTCACTATGGCACTGGGTCTGCCTCCTCTTCCCTGGCCCTGGTTCCCCCATTTCCTCCCTCCCGATTCCCTCCCAAGGACCTCCTCCTCTCTAAGTTTCTTCCCCTTGAGGCTCAGTGTGGCCTACGTCTGTGCTGCTCACCTACGAGGATGGTCTTGCCGTCCACGGTGGCTGTGTGCTTATACAAAGTCAGGGCATATGTGGACAGCTGCTGTGGCTGACTGCACTCAGGTTAAGGAGTAAGATGAATGAAAGGGAAGTTAGGAAGGCACGGTGAGGCAGGTGTTTTGTGTGATGAAACAGGCCCAATCCCTACTTTTCTTTTTGGAGTTATCTAGAATTTAAATTGAATGAGTTTTCCAGACGGGGCCTCTTGCTGGCTCAAGCTTCACAGAAGCACAAGGGCAGCATGGGTTGGGAATATTGCTATCTAAGCCTGAGGTAAACACAAAACAGGGTTTTACGGAGAAGCTATCACAGAGGCATCGTAAAGTTGGAAAATGCAACTGTAGGTGCTTCAGCTCCTTTATGGATGCAGCTCTTGTAAGATGAAAAGGAAATCCTAATGCTAGGCAGCAACATGACTATTTCATGGAAAAAAGTTCCCACAAGTCAGGTAACTGACAAGCTGTTTATAAACTGATATTAGCTCAAAGTCCAGGGGGTAATGCTTCCTGAAGCTGAAAGATCCTGGATGGTTTAACAGTAAAGTCAAGATGGTGCACAGGAGTACTTGGCATGAGGTGGAGCAGAATATATGCAGACCCCAGGGTTATAGACTTCAGCCACAGGGTGCCAGGGCAAGAAGCGGTAGGCTCTATGGGCTTTCTCGCCTGTAGTTTTCAACGGGCCATCAGAGAAGCTTTTAAAAAGTCTCCCAGTTAGGTAGGCATGTTGTTGCATGCCAGAGAACCCAGCTATGTGGCAGGCTGAGGCACTAATATCTCAAATTTGAGGTTAACCTGGGCAACTTACGAGACCCTTTCATAATAAAATTAAAAGGGCTGAAGATTTGCATTTACATGTGTGAGGCCCAGGGTTCAATCCCCAGCATCATAAAAACAAACAAACAACATAAAATCACTAACTTCTCAGTTGCAGGGAGGGCCTCATTTCAAACTTGTACATTACAACAATATATGGGAGGAGGGAGATGTGGTAGTTCATATTCTACAAAGTTTATTCATATAAGAGACTTTTAAAAGTCATATTAAGAGGGCTGGGGAGTTTGGCTCAGCGGCTTAAGCGCCTGCCCTGGCAGGTAGAAGGTTGTGAGTTCAATCCCCAGTGCCGCAAAAAAAAAAAAAAAAAAAAAAAAAAAAGTCATATTAAGGGGTTTGTTCTTTGAGGTTAGAGATTAGGTGACTTGCCCGAGTCAGTGATATGAAGGGGGAAGATTTGAATTCAGGCATTTAAGACAGACAAGGTGTTTTCAGTCATTTATATTACTCTCCTAATATAAGAGAAACCCAAATAAAAGTAAGCTCCAAAGCAGTAGTGACTGTGTGATGTCATGTAGGGCCATTGGTGAGAAGATGGTACGAAGGAAACCTGTATGTTCATTTACCCATTGCTCCTTGCTGGGCTGCTGGTGCAAAGGGGTGGGGGATATTGTAAGCACATGAGTATGGGAGGAGCCACATGAACAAGGGGCATCTCAAACCTTAAAGGATACAATCTGTCCATGAGAAATCTCTCCATAAGCCTGTAAGGGTAATATACAAGGTCAGGCGGCATCCCTATCTTCTCTCTACCCCTCTTTCAACACACCCTGGCTGATAACATGGAAGTCACAGAAGACTTTCTAGGTCAAGTCCCCAAGATGGAAATCACCATTATCAGCCTCTCATAGCAAAACCACTTATGTCACTATGAGCACACAGACCAGCCCATGCAGGGATTTCAGATCCATTATTTATATCTCAGCACACTGCCGCACACGCAATTACTTCTGTTTTATACATGGAGAACCCTAGGCCAGGATGTCTGCACCCTCCACATAAAAGCCATCCTGTAGGTCCTCAGGACTATGCTCAAAATGTCACCTAAGCAGTGAAATTGTCTCTGACAATTCTATAATATACAAGTTCTACCCATCGCACACTCCTTCATTTCTCTCTGCCCTGAATATAACAGCAACTGAAATATTAAGTATTTAACTTTACTGTCTGCTGGAATGAACTGTGCACCACAGCAGTTACCAGATTAGCAGTTTATTGCTGTATCCCCACAGCGTAGGGCATGGTGTTTAGTCAGTAATAAACACATCAATGTGAGCAAAGTTAGCAAGCTTACTTTAGCATATATCCTCAAACCCAGGGATACCCCTGAATTCTTTTTTAGCTTTCACACTGACCACCAATTAGGCCATATAATAAATCTGGAAAACCAAAACCCCAAAACAATATTCCTCACACTAAACACCTGCTTCACCATGCCTTCCTCAAAAAGCTCATCAGGAGGTATAAATAATAAAAGAACCAAACCACTTTAACACCTCTATATCTTTTTTTAACACCCCTGTATCTTAAAACTGAAAGATAGTCAGATATATACTACTACTTATAAGTAACTTACTTGTTAGAAAAGAATCCCTGAACTTTAGAACAAAAGAAATTCCCCAATATAGAATATAGAGTAGATTAATAGAGGTTATTCAGTTCCTGTACATGATATATCTTTATTCTGCTTATTTCCCCTTCCCCTCCTCTTTACCCCTCATGCTTTTTTCCTTGGACCATCTCCCTATTGCAAGAGATTCATCTCCTAGTCCCTTTTATCCATCCTTCATTATTCTCTTTGTACTTTGCCTCACTCAAATGAGAGATACAGTACAGTATTTAAGCTTGTGTCTGGTTTTTTTTCACTCAACCATCATATTTTCCAGACCTAAGATCAACAATATCAACAAGATGGCTGGGTGTGGTGGCACAAATTTGTAATCCCAGCACCTTGGAGGCTGAAGCAAGAGGATTGCTATAAGTTTGAGGCCAGCCTGGGCTACAAACTGAGTTCAAAGCCAGCCTGGCTGGGGATTTAGCTCAGTGGCTCAAGCGCTTGCCTGGTAAGCGTAAAGTCATGAGTTCAATCCCCAGTACCAAAAATGGAAAATAAAAAAAAAAAAAAAGAAACCAGACACAGACTGTGTTATATTCAGGCATGGTGGCACATGCCTTTAATCCCAACACTCGGGAGGCTGAGGTAGGTGGAGTGTTGTGAGTTCGAGGCTGGCTTGGGCTACAACATGAGTAAGGCCGGCCTGAGTTACATAGTGCGACCTGTCATGAAAAAAATTGGGCCGGGAATTTAGCTCAGTGGCTTAAGTGCCTGCCTGGAAGGTGCGAGGTTGTGAGTTTGATTCCCAGTACTGAAGGGAAAAAAAAAGTCAGCCTGTACTGCACAGCAAACCCCTGTTTCAAAGACAAAGACACACACACACACACACATAAAACAAAACCCAAAAAGAATGAAAAATGGGATGAGGAGCCGGGCATGGTGGCGCACGCCTTTAATCCCAGCACTCGGGAGGCTGAGGTAGGAGGAGCATTGTGAGTTAGAGGCCGGCTTGGGCTACAACGCGAGCGCAAGGCCGACCTGAGCTACATAGTGCGACCGTGCCTCAAAAAAATCAGGGCCGGGAGTTTGGCTCAGTGGCTTAAGCGCCTGCCCTGGCAGGCGTGAGGTTGTGAGTTCAATCCCTGGTGCCGCAAAAAAAAAAAAAAAAAAAAAAAAAAAAAAAAAAA
>RJWM01005285.1:0-20578 GCA_004363535.1 Dasyprocta punctata | reverse complement strand
ATGTACTAATAAAAAATATTATTAAAAAAAGAATATAGAGTAGAAAAAAATGAAACAGACCCAGGTACTTGTGGATCTACAAAATGACGTTGTTCTCACTGAAATCCCAGGAGAAGAAACAAAGAATCAGGCTGAAAAACCAAAGAAACTTATGCCTAAAACCTTTCCAAATTGTGCAAAGTCAAGAAACTGAACCTAAGTCAAAGAAGAAAAACACAAAGCAATTCATACACAAACACAGCATGGTTACTTCCTAAACTCTAAAGACAAAGAAAAACCTTTGGAAGCAATCAGAGAAACAAAATTGTATCTACAGGGGAATGACAGAGGCCATAAGGAAGTATTTCTCAAGTGAAAGAGAGGAACTGCCACTCAGCATCCTAAATCCAGTGAAATTCTAGAGAATGAAGGAGACTTAGAGGTTTTTTTCATATAAAGGAAAAAGAAGATTTGTTTCCAGTAGACTAACCTAAAATAATGGTTAAAGGAAATTTTGATAATAGAAAGGAAATGAGAAAAAGAAGGTATCTTGGACTATCAGGAAGAAAAAAAACCCCAAAAAACAAAAAAACAGGGTACCAAGGGCCGGGAGTTTAGCTCAGTAACTTAAGTGCCTGTCTGACAGGTGCGAGGTTGTGAGTTCAATCCCCGGTGCCAGGCAGGGGGGACAGGGTACCAGAAAATACCATTATTTTCTGCCCTTTAAAAATTTCAATTTATTTTTGATGGTTAAAGTGAGAATTGTAACAACATCTGGTGGCATTCTCAATTATGTAGAGGAAATATTTAAGACAAGTAGGGGAAGTAAAGGTATATAAAAGGAGGTAAGGTGTGTATACTTTATTCCAACTGGTGTCAACACTAGCAGACTGAAAAGTTACATATATATCACATAATACTTAGAACAACAACTATAAGAACTACATAAAAGGATATCATCAATAATACTATAAATAAATCAAAATTGAATTAAAAATAGTTTAAATAACCCACAGAAAAGCAGGGAAAAAAGTCCAAAATGACAAACAAAACAAGCTGGTGTGGTGGTGCATGCCTGTAATCCCAGCACTTGGGAGGCCCAGGCAGGAGGATTGTTCCAAATTTGAGACCAGCCTGGGCTACAAAGGGAGCTCAAGGCCAGCCTGAACTGCATGGCGAGACCCTGCCTCAAAAAGACAAAACAAACAAACAAAAAAACCACAACAACAAAAACCCTAAATGGTAGCCTTAAGCACTAGCAAATCAAATGTTGTATTCATGAACATTGAGCTGTTGTCCTTCGGAGAAATACAGATTTAGGTTCTGTGAGCCTGGTCACATTTCTAACAACTGATCAATACATACGTTGTTGAAAAGTATTTGCTTTAAATTTTTTAATGGAATTGTAACCAAATAACTCCTTGATATTTCCCTGACCACAAATTTGCTGAACACTGACAGAGTTATTGACCTTTTCCTGTGGCAGAATTTTTAAGAATATAATGGGGCTTGACTTTCATTACAGTAACATCTGAATTGTGTGTGTGTGTGTGTGTGTGTGTGTATACATATATATATATATATATATATATGCCTTGCTTTTGTGTATATATGTTTAAACATATGCCACTTACTATATATTGTTGACTCGAAAAATTGGTCTCATAGCCAATAATACTATTCATGCCTGAACATAGCTTATCTAACTTTCACATTTCTCCCTAAGGCAGATCATAGCTTTCTACAAACTATGCACAATACACAACTCTCCACACATAAACTTGGTAAGTTAGACAAAATAGGCAATCTCTCATAAAGACAAACTACCAAAACTCAACTAAATAAGCAATGGATCACTTGAATTGCTGTGTAATTATTAATTACTTTGATTTTACAGTTAAGAGAATTTCCAAAGAGAATTCTCCAGGCCCAGCTAGTTTTAGGAGAGAATTTTGGCAAACCTTTAAAGGACAACAGCAATTTTTCACAATCTCTTACAGAAGAATAAAATAGGAGGAAACACTTTCCGATTCAAGTCAGTTAATTCTGATATGAAGACCAGACAAAGAGTGTCTAAACAAAAGAAAAAATGGTAGATAAATAATAGCTGCATAAGTTATTAACAAAATATTAGCAAATAGAATTCAGTAATACATAAAAGATGTTATATGCCATGACCAAATATAACTTGTTTCAGGGATGCAAGGATGGTTTAATATTTGAAAATCAATGTGACCCACCATATTAATAAGCTAAAAAAGAAAATTCACATGATCATATCAATGGATGCAGAAAACATATCTGAAAAAAATTCAATGTTCATTCATGATAAAAATTCTTAAAAAAGAAATAGAGGGGAACTTCTTCAACTTAATAAGAAGCCTCAAAAAAATCCCATAGCTAACATCATACTTAATGATGAAAGATGTGTTCCCCTGAGAATGTGAACAAGGCTAAAGTGTCTGCTCTCACCATTCTTGTATAACACAGTGCTGAAAATCCTAACCAGTGTAATAAGGTGAGAAAAGGAAATAAAAGGCATATAGATCAGAAGAAATACCACTGTCCTTATTTGCAGATGTCACAATAGTCTATATACAGGAAATTCCAAGGAATCTACAAAGTTCTAGATTCCTAGAATTAGTGAGTTCAGTAAAGCCACAGGTTATAAGAGCAACATACAAAAACTAAAGGTATTTCTACACCCTGACAATGAGCACATGTACACTGAAATTAAAAATACCATTTCTAAGCATTAAAAATGAAATAGCTAGCAAAACATTTACAGAACATGTAAGGTGAAACTGCAAAAGACTGATTTAAAAAAAAAATCAACAGATAAGCTGGGCATGGTGGTGCACATCTTTAATCCCAGCACTCGGGAGGTTGAGGTAGGTGGAGTGTTGTGAGTTCAAGGCCCGCTTGGGCTACAATGCGAGCACAAGGCCGGCCTGAGCTACATAGTGCGACCCTGCCTCAAAAAACTAGGGCTGGGAGTTTGGCTCAGTGGCTTAAGTGCCTGTCTGGCAGGCATGAGGCTGTAAGTTCGATTCCCGGTGCCGCAAAAAAAAAAAAAAAAAAAAAAAAAAAAATCAACAGGTACAAGTAAGTTCATAGAAGACTCAATCTGTCAAGATATAAAGTTATACATACATAAGCACCTAAAAACAGAGATATGAAAATCTAGAAAACAAACACTGATATAATTGAAGAGAGAAATAGTTCTATAGTATTTAGAGATGTTGATATTCCATTTCCAATAATGGGTAGAATGACTACAGAGATCAACCAGCAAACACAGGATTTGAACAGCACTAAAAAACCAATTAGACCTAACCAATATAGAGCACTCTACCCAACAACCAGAGAAAATAGTCTTCCAATAATGGGTAGAATGACTACAGAGATCAACCAGCAAACACAGGATTTGAACAGCACTAAAAAACCAATTAGACCTAACCAATATAGAGCACTCTACCCAACAACCAGAGAAAATAGTCTTCTCAAGTGAATATGGCACATTTCTAAGCAGATCATGTTAGGCCGCAAAACAAATCCTATTGAAAGATTTAGGCTGAGCATGGTGATGCATGCCTGTAATCCCAGCATTCGGGAGGCTGAGGCAGGAGGACTGCTCCAAGTTTGAGACCAGGCTAGGCTACAAAGTGAGTTCAAAACCAGCCCAAACTACATAGTGAGACCTTGTCTGACTTCTCCTCAAAAAGATTCAGATCATATGGAAGTACTTTTTTCTTAAAAAAATTTTTTTCAATACAATCCTGCCATGCTGCTCAGGCTGGTCTCAAACTCGTGGACTCAAGTAATCCTTTCATTTTGGTCCCCTGCATATTTGGGACAATAGGTGTGTACCACCCCACCCAGCTCAAAGTAACTTTTTCAATGACAACAGAATGGAACTGGAAATCAATACCAGAAGGAAAACTGTAAATTCACAAGTATGCATAAATTAAACCACACACTTTGGATCAGGAAATGGATCAGGAAAAAAATTACAACCAATGGCTCAGGAAAAAAATTACAAGGGAAATTAGAATATACTTTGAAATGAATAAAAATATAAATACAACATACTAAAACTTATTGGATGAATCAAAATAAATGTTAAGGGGCCAGGGATATAGCTCAGCGGCATAAGCACCTGCCTGGCAAGCACTAGGTCCTGAGATTGATTCCCGGTAACCCCCACCCCGCCGCAAAAGTGTTAAGAGGGAGATGTAATGTACAGCCACGAATGCATGTTAATAATGAGGAAAGGTAGTAAATCTATGCCCTGCCTGCACTGTTCAGTGCACTGTTTGATAAAGAACGTTACACCCAGAGCTAGCAGCAGAAACTAAACAGTAAAGACCAAAGTGAAGGCCAGGAGCAGTGGCACACACCTATAACCCTAGCTACTCAAGAGGGTAAGACAGGAGGATCGCAAGTTTAAGACTAGCCTGGGCAACTCAGCGAGACCATGTCTCAAAACAAACAAAAAATAAAAGGTGGGGGCTAGGGATCTAGCCCAGTGCTCAATGGCTCCCTGGGTTCATTCACCAGTACTTCCTGCCCCTCAAAAAGATTAGAGGCAAACAAAATAGAAAAAAAAAATAGAGAAAAATCAACGAAATCCAAAGTTTGTTCTCTGGAAGCAACAAAATTAACAAATATTTAGTTATATTGTCTAGGAAAAAAGAGGAAAAGCACAAAATATCAAAATCAGAATTGAAACTGGGGACACATTCTGTTTCCTGTGTTTTTGGCATCATTTAAGAAATCATTCCAAATCCAAAGTCATGAAGATTTTCCTCCTATATTTTCTAAGACTTTAATATTTTTAGCTACCATTTCACACCCCTTAGAATAGCATTTATCATAAAAATGAAAAATAAAGTGTTGAAGTAGTGAAGAAACTAGAACCTTTGTGTATTATTAGTGAGACTAAAATGGTGCAGCAACTGTGGGGAACAATTTGTTGGTTTCTCACAAGGTTAAACATAGGATTACTGTATGACCCAGTGATTTCACTTGTAGCTACATAGCCAAAAAAGCTGACTACAGAGACCCAAACAGATACCTGTATACCAGTATTCAGAGCAGCACTATTTACAATATCCAAAAAATGGAAACAACATACGTAGTCTATCAAGAGATGAGTGGATAAGCAAAAACTGGTGTAAACAATGGGATATTATTCAGTCTAAAAAAGGACTAAAGTTTTGGTGCATTATATAACATGGATCAACCCTGAAAGCATTATGCCAAGTGAATTAAACCAGGTGGCATGATTACAAGTGGGGACAAAAGTAGGGTTCTTAAGTACTCTGAATAGAGTCTGACTATGATAGTGTTCAGCATTTGGGCAGTGAATTCATTAATAGAGTCCAAGCTGGCTGGCTCAAATGGTGTTAGGACATCTCTTCTCAACAGTTTCTATTGCAGGAAGCTGGCACATGCGAGAATGAAGGAAGAACCCTCACCAGGAGGAAAGGCCTAGTCTTCGGATACTTGCTTATGGAAGGTGGAAAGCTATGTCATTAGGGCCCACTCTTAATGCCGCCCTGGAGTACTCATAGAGAAAATGAGACCAAGTAGGATGAATGTGCTGCACAAGAAAAAATGGCATCTTAAAGAAAGCCTGGTGATCAGTGCTGTCACTACTGTAAATTTCTTTTCTTTTTTTTTTTTTTTTTTTTTTGCGGCACTGGGGATTGAACTCACAGCCTCACGCCTGCCAGACAGGTGCTTAAGCCACTGAGCCAAACTCCCAGCCCTAGTTTTTTTGAGGCAGGGTCGCACTATGTAGCTCAGGCCGGCCTTGTGCTCGCTTTGTAGCCCAAGCCGGCCTTGAACTCACAACGCTCCACCTACCTCAGCCTCCTGAGTGCTGGGATTAAAGGCACGTGCCACCACGCCCGGCTACTACTGCAAATTTCTAACCTATGAGAAGGCCCCAACACCACCCTTGGGAATCAAGGCTGCAGAATGACAGATTAATTTGTCTTTTCATGGGAGTTTTCTCCCAACTGAGTTTGGATTTATAAGTTAGAGACACTAAAAACTGGCATGGAATTCTTGAGGCACAATGAAACTGAGCCAAGATTCTTACGTACTCACCCTTCCTCAGATAAATCTTTTCCATCATGATCTTTGTCTCTGGGACAGTATTTTGCCTGAGATTGCTAGGGGCTGGGACTACCTTGTTTTCTAAATGTCACAGATGCTGGTTTCATGATCATCTTTGGTGACCTGTTAATAACTTAGACTCTTATTTTTTTTTATTATTTCAAGCGAGGCTGGAGCTGAACGTGGGGGTTGGGGAGCACTCACTTAGCAGGTAGGCCCCATTGGCCTGCCAATCTGCTACCTAGTTGCCTGCCAATCCTGTTCTCTCTTTGTTGCCTGTGGACTCCAAGGGGGGACAAAGGGGTTGTGATTTATTGTGTGATCTTCTCAGACTATATTACCTACCCTCATTTCTATTGTACAGGATGTTGCTGAGGAGGTCAAAGCATCTGAAAATCCTAAAGTAGACCTACAATGTGTGAATGTGGGGTAGGGAGAGAAAAAGAATGTGAATTTACAAAAATGGCCCAGAGAATTAGTCACAGCTATAATCATAGAGAACTATTCACAGATACACAACTCCAAGGTAGACAATGGGATGGACCAGGAGTTCCCAGAAGGTAAAAGTAAACCAGACATCTAGGCAGAGTACTCTACACTCATCCTGTGAAGGCAGAAATGGGCATGTGCTCTCACCAGTCCCAGATAGGTGAGGAAGCAGGATGCCTCATACAGACAAGCTGTCAGCACTTCAAAGCCTCTCTTCACCTCTCCAGGTAGAGTTCCACACTGAAGTTAGAAGAATAAGCCAATTTTTACAATTATTACAGTTAATCATTATTGCTATCTACACTTATCAATCTTAGTCCCTCAAGAAAGTATCATTACCAGCTTCGTTCAAACCATCACTTTACTCTCTCCATTTCCACAGCCTCAGGTCCTGCAATTCATCATCCCAACA
The DNA here is from genome assembly GCA_004363535.1 of Dasyprocta punctata. Classification (NCBI taxonomy): domain Eukaryota; kingdom Metazoa; phylum Chordata; class Mammalia; order Rodentia; family Dasyproctidae; genus Dasyprocta; species Dasyprocta punctata. The sequence continues at coordinate 13,572 of RJWM01005285.1, read as the reverse complement.
CCACACACAGGAGTATCACACTTGTCACTTCTTTACTCTAGACTATTTGAACAATCTCCAAGATGACCTGCTCCACATCTTCTGCTAGGATTCACAGAAAATGCTCAACTTCTTTACTCCTTATGATTCATGGCCCACCTGCTCCACACACACAGATGCTGATGTGATCTCTCTTTTCCCCCCATGCATGTCTGGGCTCCAGCCAAGATTCCTCCCTTATCACCCCATAGAAGCCATGCCCCGTTGTGCCTCTGGAGGATTAATCTCTAACAACTCAGACCCATTCTGGGTCTGATTATTTTTCCCTAACCTCCCAACATACTTGGATTTGCCCACTGCGCTGTCCCCTAGGCAGATGATCTTCACGCTGTTGTCAGCATCGTACTTTTCTTGGTCCAGCTCAGAGGGTTTGGTTCTGTCCTCTGCCATTGGTTCCTAGCTGTAAGAGAAGACCGGCCACTGGGTCTTGTCACTGTCTGGGAAAGTCAACAAGAGGCTGTTGTTAGAGATAAGAAGTTTCCTCAACCAAATTGCTTCTTTCTCCTCCTGGACAGAAGTTTATGAGAGAGGAGCCCTAGGGCATCATTCCTCTCCATTCACCACCAATTTGGCTGCCCCATGTTGAGTTTGAGGTTGTAATCTTGTCCTCACAAGATTCTCCTATGTCATCTCTACATCATGCCTCCCACCTAGCATGCTGAAACTTTACAAGTTCAACACACAAGTTTTCTCATTTGTAAAACACTAAGGAAAACAGTGTCCATGTTACAAAAACAGTCTGAGCTCTCATCACTAAACGACACAGACCACAGAACCAAAGATGCCTAACACACATTCATTACTAGTTGCTCTCATTCCTCTCACTTCCCCATCATCTATCCTGCTGCAATTGCAAGGTGCATCTCCCTCCCTTAACATGAATATTCCTAAACCCCTTCGATATTAACTTCTAGTAGTTTTAAGCATCTCCTAAACGCTGACAATGTCACACTGTAATTACAGAGATTTACTTCCCTCAGTACGACTCAGATATGGAATTGCCCCCTAGGAGACTAAGGGACACAGGCATAAGTTCCACGTTAAACACGAATAGAATACTTTAGTCCTGCCAAACCAAATGCTGCTCCTCACATTTCCAGCTGTACAACAATTACCACCACCTAGTGTCAACACTTATGTGTAACAGTATCTTTAGCCTTTTGTCTCCCCTTAATCCAAAGAAGACTCTGCAAACAGTCCCTTGAATGACGACCTAGCTAGTCTGCTGCAGTAAGGACTAAGACAGAGCTGTGAACGTGGGTGAGGGGCAGAAAACACCAACAGGGCCCCGAGATTCCCTACACCGCACAGCTACTGCCTCTACACAGGAAGGAACTGAGTCTTGCAGTACCCTCAGCCTCTGCCGCAGTGCCTGGAAAGTGGAAAGTGCGGGCTCTGCCCCTCCCAATCTACAGGCATGCGACCCATTCAAAAACCAAACCTGGCCTATCGCTCCACGTTCGAAGACTTTCAATGGCTGTCACTATCGTAGCGATCCAGGGTGCAAACTCTCTTTCATTCGACAAACGTTTCTAGGCACCCACCATGCCCAGGCAACGTGCTCCACACAGCCGGAATTTCCCTGGCTCAGCCCTTCTTCCCCTTGGGCCCAATGACAGCCTTGGAGAGGCGGATCCCACAGGCTGAGCTGCCCCACGGGCGGCTCCGTCCTCACGTGCAGTCCCGCTTCAGGGCTAGAAAGACCACGGATGCCACACACAGGCCAGACCCCTCAGTTCTCCCTCAACGGCCCACTCCGCTTGCTGCCCGCGGCGTCCCCGCAGCTGCTACGCAACCACGGCAGGCCCCCGGGAGGGGTGTCCGGCTGAAGGCCCGAAGGACCCCGCCAGGGCGCGAGCTGGCTAGAGCAGTGCCTGGCAGGCGGATGTGCTGGGACTACTCTGGTTCCACCCAGTCCACCTAGATGTGGGTGTGGGTGTACAGTTGGGGTCCTGACAGAGTTAGGGGTCGTCGTCGTGTGATGGTGGGGTAATCCCTTTTGGGAGGTGTATAGTCGCGGGCTGTTTTGGGTCCTAGCGTTAGTTGAAATGGAGATTAAAACTAAAGCACTTGCCTTTAATCCCAGCACTCGGGAGGCTGAGGTAGGAGGAGCGTTGTGAGTTCGAGGCCCGCTTGGGCTACAAGCGAGCGCAAGGCCGGCCTGAGCTACATAGTGCGACCCTGCCTCAAAAAACTAGGGCTGGGAGTTTGGCTCAGCAGCTTAAGCGCCTGCCCTGGCAGGCGCGAGGCTGTGAGTTCGACCCCTGGTACCAAAAAAGAAAAAAGAAAAAAAAAAAAAAAACCCACACAAATTAGTAGGAAAAAGGCTTTAATTGGAAAGTGGGAAGGTAAGAAAGGATTCAGGCTTAAATGGCTGGGGGGGCCACACTCTGATACAGGGATTCAGACTGGCCCACGCACAAAAGCAGGAGGCCAATTTTCTAAGAAGTAGTAAATGGGCTGAGGTCCGGTTCATCTTTATTGTAGTCCTGGTGTCATAGTTCTGGAATCTATAGCTGAGAGATAGTTTTGTGTCCAGGAAAGTGTAGTGGTCTTGGTTACACTCCACCTTCCTTGGCATCCTTTGCCTTCCCTGGAATCCAGGTGATTACAGGTTTGGCACAATGGCTGGAGACTTTTGGGTATAACTGAGTGTCTCTGTAAATATCATGGTGTCCTCAGTCTTGAAGGGGGATGAGAGCAAGTAAATTCAGTGTTAATCAACCCTGTCTGGCCAGCTCCTAAATGATCAACGTACCCTTATACAGAGCTGGGAAAAGATTTGACCCAAGATTTACACTAACAAAGGATACAGAATTAAAGTCAAACCTTCTTCTGCTTTTAGTTACCAATTTGGCATTTGAGGGCCCAAGCGAAAAGTCATGATTCATAACAAAAATGGCTTTTAAGTTCCAGAAGAAAACACAAATTAGCATTTAATGTGAAACAGGTGATGGCCTAGGATGTTGCCTGGTCCCTGTATTATGATTGCATCAGTATCATCAGGAAGTTACTACAGGTTGTGACTTTTTGTTACTGACCAAGAGCCAGGATGGCCACCAGTGTGCATGATTTAGGATAGGAGCCTCATCCTCTTCCCTGGTGTAGTCACTGATTCCCTCAGCAGGTGCCTTTTAGATCGGCTCTTGGGCTGGACCCTTCCCAAGAACTGTGGCTACCATGCCCTCCCAGTGGGGCTGACTGCTGTGAGATTGCAAATGAAAATGCTCAAGGAGCAGAAGAGTCATGTGTGGGTTTTCTGGCCAAAATGTCCTTATGAACTGAAAGGCTTACGAAGAATAGGAGTGAGACCAAAGAAGCACCTGGGCCACCAGTGGAGTTTCATTTTTGTCCTGAGAGTGGAGTGCTCATTGAAGGAAGGAACCCATGACCCGATTTACAGTTTTAGGTACCTGGAGAGGCTGCCACACAAGTGCTGCAGTGGTGCAGGTGGCTTGTGGACTGAGAGACATTTGGGAGATAGAATTGATGGGACTTGGTGGGTGGGAGAGGAGTGGGGAAGAGTGGCCTCTAGGTATCTGGTAACTAGCTCTCTTGCTTTGGGTTACTCGCTGTCTTGATTTTAGGGAGAGCCAGGTAGGCAGGCCTTGGCCCTGCAGTTACAGTGTGGTTCCTCAGGCTGAAGAGTTGATCCCCCTCTGGGGCCAGGTCCCATGTGGTTGTCCTGGGACCAGCCCACTTTGAGAGGCTGAGACAAGTGTTCTTTGGCCTGTGTTCTGCAATTTGTCTTTGTCATAGGGTCTGTCATAATTATGAAGTTATGAGGGTCGAGGATAAGTTATATTTTCTTCCTCGTAGGGTGAAACTGTTTACTGAGATGCTGAGACCGTTCTTGTTTGTAGAAATCCATAAACCTGAATGACTTTCCCCTGTGAGACATTCTCATATGATTTATGGTGGACTGGACTAATTATCAAATGGTGTGCTAGCAATGTGCCGTTTTTTATTCCTGGCAGGGCCTTTTGCTACGTTTTGGGACGGAGACACTTGCACAAAGTAGGCTACTGGACCATCTGTGTGCTCTGGGTAAAACCTCCCGCATTCTTTCATCACAGTAATTTGCTTATTTGTATAGTAAAGAATACATTGTTCATAATCTGCTCATAAAAACTAGAGAGCAACATTAGCAAGTACCTCCCCTTCAGTCTACTTCCTTTCATATGGAGTAAGTTACATAGATGCATAACTAATGAGCCTTTTTTCTCCCAGCAGCTACAGTGAAGGCACAACCCAGTCTTTTCTCTTATGTTAGGTTTTCTTTTTTTTTCAATTTAAGAGAAAAAAAGACACATAAGAAAGACAAAAAGCAAAAGAGACAAACAAAGGACTAGAGCAAATGCACAACAATAACATTATAGGTTTACAAAACAGGATGACAGAAACTTGACAATGGTTGCAATATTGCGTATCGTTACCTTCAAAATGGTTTATATTAACAGATATAGACATGTAAAATTGATCTAATCATATGAGTATTAACCATTCTTTCTCAATAACTAATACATTCAGCATTATGTTTGTTTTAGTTATCTTACATATACATATATATAGATTTATATCTCTTTCCTCTTCCCTTCCCTCTTTCCTCCTTTTCCCTTCCCAATTACTTTTGCTCTTTGAGCAGTTTTTTACCCTTACATAGTATTTATTGTAGATTTTGGATCATATATACTTTTTCCGTTTCTTACACTGGGGAGACAATACGATATTTACACACGTGGGTTTGATTTATCTCACTTATGAGTATGGTCTCAAGTTGTGTCCATTTACTTATAAAAGTCTCAATGCAATCTTTCTTGATAGCTGAGTAGTGCTCTATTGTATAAAAATACCTCATCCTTTTTATCCATTCCTTGATTAATGGGTACTTGGGTTGTTTCCAAGATCTGGCTATTATAAATTGGGTTGCTATAAACATGGGTGCACAAATATTACTATGGTGTGATGTTTTCAATTCTTCTGGGAAAATGCCCAGAAGTGGGATAGTTGGGTTGAATGGGATCTCTAATCCTAGCTTCTTGAGGAATCTCCACACTGACTTCCACAGTGGTTGCACCAGTCTACACTCACACCAACAGTGGAGAAGAGTTCCCTTTTCCCCACAGCCCCTCCAGCATTTGTTGTTGGTTGATTTTTTTTTTTTTTTTTTTTTTTGCGGCACCAGGGATTGAACTCACAACCTCGCACCTGAAAGGGCAGGCACTTAAGCCGCTGAGCCAAACTCCCGGCCCTAGCTTTTTGAGGCAGTGTCGCACTATGTAGCTCAGGCCGGCCTTGTGCTCGTATTGTAGCCCAAGCAGGCCTTGAACTCACAACGCTCCTCCTACCTCAGCCTCCCGAGTGCTGGGATTAAAGGCATGCTCCACCACGCCTGGCTTGTTGGTTGATTTTTTAATCTTGGTCATTGTTTCTGGAGTGAGATGGAATCTCAGTGTTGTTTTAATTTGCATTTCCCGAATGACCATTGATGTTGAACATTTTTTCATATATTTATTTCCTGTTTGTATTTCTTTCTCTGAGAAATGTGTATTCATCTCAGATGCCCATTTTTGGATTGGGTCCTTGAATTTTAGGGGCCTGATTTCTTCTAATTCTTTATATGCTTTAGATAGAAATCCTTTGTCTGATGGACAATTGGCTAAGATATTTTCCCAGTTCGTGGGTTTTCTTTGCACTCTGTTGGAGATTTCCTTTGACATGCAAAAACTTTTTAGTAAGATGAGGTCCCAGTTGTTGATTCTGGAAAGTGTTTCCCGTGCAATTTGATTTTTGTTCATGAACTCCCTGCCTACTCCTCTGTCATCAAGATTTTTACCTACTCTGTCTTCTAGTAAGTTTAGTGTCTCTGTTTTAGTATTCAGATCTTTAATCCATTTTGACTTTATTTTAGTGCATGGTGATAGGCATGGATCTAGTTTTAGTTTATGGCATATAGAAAGCCAGTTTCTCCAGCACCATTTGTTAAAGAGGCTGTCTTTCTTCCAGTGTACATGTTTGGCCCCTTTGTCAAAGATGAGGTGGCTAAGTGTGTTTGTAGTTGTGGCTGTATCTTCTAATCTATTCCACTGATCTTCAGGTCTATTTGATTCCAGTACCATGCTGATTTTATCACTGTAGCTTTGTAGTATAGTTTCAAATCAGGGATTTTGATGCCTCCTGCCTTCCCTTTGTTGCCCAGAATTGCCTTTGCTATTCTAGGTCTTTTCTGGTTCCAGATGAATTTCAGGAATGCTTTCTCTAGCTCTGTGAGGTAGGCAAGTGGTATTTTGATTGGGATTGCATTAGATCTGTATAACAATTTTGGGAGAATGGCCATTTTCACGATCTTTGTTCTTGCTATCCATGAACAGGGAATACCTTTCCATTTTCTGAGATCTTGTTCGATTTCCTTCTTTAGAGTAATGTAATTTTCACTATATAGATCTTTTACTTCCTTTGTTAGATGGATTCCTAAGTATTTCATTTCTTTGGATGTTATACTGAAGGGCGTGGTTTCCCTTATTTCTCTCTCAGTGACTTTGTTGTTTCTGTACAGGAAAGCTACTGATTTTTGAGTGTTCACCTTGTATCCAGCAACATTACTGAATTTGGTTATTACTTTTAGAAGTCTTTTAATGGATTTTTGGGGGTTTTCTATGTAGAGTATCATATCGTCTGCAAATAATGATAATTTCACTTCTTCCTTTCCTATCCTTATTCCCTTTATTTCTTTCTCTTGTCTAATTGCTCTGGCTAATACTGCCAGAATTATATTGAATAGGAGTGGTGATAATGGACATCTTTGTCTTGGTCCTGATTTTAGGTTGGAAGTTTTCAGTTTTTCTCCATTTAGTAAGATGTTGGCTGTTGGTTTATGATATATGGCTTTTATCAGGTTGAGATAGAGACCATCTATTCCGATTTTCTGTGGGGTTTTTATGATGAATGGGTGTTGGATTTTATCAAAAGCTTTTTCTGCATCTATTGAGATGATCATGTGGTTCTTGTCTTTGGCCCTGTTGATATGGTGTATTATATTTATTGATTTGTGTATGTTGAACCATCCCTGCATTCCTGGCATGAATCCCACTTGATCATGGTGTATAAGCTTTCTGATAACTTGCTGTAGTCTATTTGCCAGTATTTTATTGAGGATTTTTGCATCTATGTTCATGAGGGAGATTGGCCTGTAATATTCTTTTTTGGTTGGGTCTTTCTCTGATTTTGGTATTAGGGTAATACCTGTTTCCAGGAATGAGTTAGGGAGACTTACTTCCCTTTCGATTTCATTGAAGAGTTTGAGGAGTGTTGGCATTAAGTCTTCCCTAAATTTCTTGTAGAATTTAGCAGTGAATCCATCAGGGCCCGGACTTTTCTTTGTTGGTAGGGTCCTAATTACATTTTCAATTTCATTAGCTGAAATTGGGTTACTCAGCAGTTTTACATCTTCTTGATTCAGCTTTGGTAATTCATAGGTTTCTAGGAATCTGTCCATTTCTTCTGTGTTATCAAATCTATGTGAGTAAAGGTTTTTGAAGTAGGTGTTGATGATCTTCTGTATTTCCACAAGGTCAGTAGTGATTTCACCCTTTTCATTTCTCATTGCATGAATCTGAGTTTTTTTCTTTCCTCTTTTTGATAAGGTTGGCTAAGGGTTTATCAATTTTATTTACTCTTTCAAAGAACCAACTCTTTGATTAATTCTTTGTATTGTTTTCTTAGTTTCAATTGCATTAATTTCTGCTCTGATCTTGATAATTTCCTCCCTTCTTTGGGCTTTGAACTTGACTTGCTCTTCTTTTTCTAGAAGTTTGAGGTGAAGTATTAGGTTGTTTATGTGTGTTCTTTCCATTTTTCTGATGTGGGAGTTTAGTGTTATAAATTTCCCTCTGAGGACTGCTTTCATTGTGTCCCACAGTGTTACAGTTTATACATTGTGTCAACTTGAGAAGTCTAGCAGCTTAATTAAGTAACTCAGCAGCTCTACATCCTGGGGTGTAGAGCACAGTTACCTGTTCATTATTACAGTTTGAGAAGGTCAAAAGTTTAACTGAGAGACTCAGCAGGGAGCCAGGGGTCTTACTTGGTAAACATCCTCATCCTGTGCAAAGGAAGGCAAGATTTGTGGATGCTACACCCACCCTGGGGGGGGTGTCCTGTGTATTATATAAAGGAGGAGAAGAGGCTTGCTCTCCCCCTCTTTTACTCTGGCTGCTTTTGCTCAGCTGCTGCCTTGAAGTGTTTTTCCTGTGTCATGCCACCCTGCCTTGGAACCAGCTAATTGTGGACTGAAACCTCCAAAAGCTGTAAGCTAAATAAACCTTTCTTTCCCTAATTTTGGTGTCAGGTGTTTTGTCTCAGCAATGAGTAAAAAGTAACCAAGACACAGGTTCCAGTAATTTGTATTTGCATTTTCATTCAATTGTAGATATTGTTTAATTTCTTCTGTGACCTATTGGTTATTTAGGAGAGTATTATTTAATTTCCATATGTTTATGGGGTTCTTGTAGGTTTTTTTGTCATTCATTTCCAATTTTACTGTGCTATGGTCAGATAATATGCACAGAATTATTTCACTTCCTTTGCATTTACTTAAGCATGTTTTGTGGACCAGTATATGATCTATTTTAGAGAATGACCCGTGTGCAGCTGAGAAGAATGTGTATTCTGATGTTGATGGGCGGAATACTCAGTACACATCTACTAGGTCCATTTGTTCACAAGTTTGATTCAGTTCTGTTATTTCTTTGCTGAGTTTTTGTTTGGTTGATCTGTTTCTCTGTGACAGTGGGATATTAAGGTCCCCTGTTATAACTATTATTGTTTATTTGGTTTTTCATGTCTATTAAGAATTGTCTTACATAGTTGGGTGCTCCCATATTTGGTGCATATATATTTATGATTGTAATCTTTTCCTCTTGAAGTTTTCCCCTAACAAGTATGTAGTGACATTCTTTATCTCTTTTGATCATTTTCAGTTTGAAGTTCACATTGTCTGCAAACATAATAGCTACCCCTGCTTTTTTCTGGGTTCCTGTTGCATGGAGTATTGTTTTCCAGCCTTTGATTTTTAGTCTGTGAATTTCCTTTTGAGTGAAGTGTGTTTCTTGTACACAGCATATTGTTGGATTTTGTTTCTTAACCCACTTTGGTAGTCTGTTTCTTTTTATTGGTGAGTTGAGACCATTTACATTGATTGATATAACTGATACGTACTGGTTCGTCCCTGTGATGATATCTTTCTGTTGTTGGTTTTCTACATTTTCTGTTTAATTATTTGCCCTGCTTAGTGGTTTCCTTTTGCTGTTGTTCTTAAGATTGTAGCTATCTTCTTTCTAGAGTGTCTTTCAGTACTCTTTATAATGTTGGTTTTGTGGCCATAAATTTCTTCAGTTGTTCTTTGTCATGGAAGTATCTTATTTCTCCATCAATTTTTAAGGATAGTTTTGCAGGGTACATGAATCTGGGTTGAAAGTTGTTTTCTTTCAGGATTTCAAATACTTCACTCCAAGTTCTTCTTGAGTTAAAGTTTTGTGTTGAGACATCTGCCATGATTCTGATAGGCTTTCCTTCATAAGTGATCTGTTTCTTTTCTCTGACAGCTTTTATTTATTTATTTATTTATTTTTGGCACCGAGGATTGAACTCACAACCTCGCACCTGTCAGACAGGTGCTTAAATCACTGAGCCAAACTCCCGGCCTTGGGTTTTTGAGGCAGGGTCACACTGTGTAGCTCAGGCCGGCCTTGTGCTCGTGCTGTAGCCCAAGCTGGCCTCGAACTCACAACGCTCTTCCTACCTCAGCCTCCCGAGTGCTGGGATTAAAGGCGTGCGCCACCACACCTGGCTAGTATTTTGTTCTTGTGCTGTATTTCTGATACCCTAATTATTATATGTCTGGGTGAAGGTTTATTTTGGTTATGATTAATTGAGGTTATGTATGCCTCACTTATCTGTATATCAGATTCTTTTCCCATGTTTGGAAAATTTTCTGTTATTATTTCTGTGAATAACCTTCACAGGTCATTAGTATTGACCCCTGTTCTTTCATTTGTACCTATTAATCTTATGTTATTTCTCTTGGCATCATCTTGCAGCTGTTGAATTGTCATTTCTTGGTTCCTTATTATTTTTAAGAGATCTTTTCTTTTGTGATTGTAAGTTCCCATGCTGTCTTCCAGGTCTGAGATTGTTTCTTCAGCTTCATTCAAGCAGTTTTTCAAACTTTCCATGGAATTTTTCATTTCCTGAATTCATTTCCTGAATTTCCCTTTGAATCTGTTTCATGTATTCTATTTGTCTTATATTGTTCATTCAAAGTTTCCATCATTTTCTTCTATTTTTTATCTTGATTTTATTTAGATACACACAACATTTCTTTCATAATGATTGTCATTTCATTTTTTAGCTGAGAGATTATTTCTGATTTGAGTTTCTGTATAGCTTCATGGAGGGTTTTTTTTTTTTTCAGCATTGGGGATCAAACTCACAATCTCGTGCCTGCCAGACAGGTGCTTAAGCCACTGTGCCAATCTCCCAGCGCTAGTTTTTCTAGGCAGGGTCGCACTATGGTAGCTCAGGCCAGCCTTGTGCTCACGTTGTAGCCCAAGCTGGCCTCAAACTCACAACACTCCTCCTACCTCAGCTTCCCGAGTGCTGCATGGAGTTGTTTCTTTACTGCATTTGCTATCATTTCAGAAAGTTCAGTTGTGTGACTCCCAGTGTCTTCCATTTCAGTGTCTCTTGGGTTTGTTCTCAGTGGGCTGGGGGATTGAGACTGCCTCTTGGTCTTTTGTTTTGTCATTTTCTTCTGGGACCTGTGTGGCTGGGCAGGCAGCCTCCCAATGAATTGTACTAGACCACTGTGTTGGGTAGAGCTTCAATCCTCCAATATCGCCATGGCTAGCCAGGGCACACCCCCAGATTATGGTGCTGGACCCTTGTGTTCTGTGGTTTGTGAGGCTGGCTGTGTGTTCCCCTGATGTACTTTGTTGGGTTGCTCTGGGGTGCTGGGCTATGTGTCCTGCGAGGCTGGCCCGGCATTTCCCTGGTAGGTTGTACTGAGACGTGGGACTGGGTAGTGCTGGGTCCTCTGTGCAGCTAGTGAGGGTGCACTCCCGGAGTGTGTTGCTGGAGCCTCCGCCTTACTGGGTGGGGGCTGAGACCTCCAGGACCCAGGTGGCTAGGTGGAGCACCTTTTTTTTGTTGTTGTTGTTAGTACTGGAAATTGAACCCAGGATGTTTTGCATACTGAACCCCCACCCTCACACTTATGTTAGGAATTCTGACATAGTTCTTATAAACATAGTTTGTTTCTCACTTAGGAATCATCCTTGCTTCTACCATATATAGTTGCAACTCTAGTCCACTGCTACAGGTAGGGAAATATATTGAGATGATGTGCTGAGTGAGCACACTTGTGAAGGTGTGTAAGTCTTTCACCGAGTTTTGTGGGGCTAGACTCTCCTAGAGGTGGTTTCTAAGTTCTTTCTGTCCTGAGCAAAGAATTGGTCAAGACAAGTGCAAAAAGTAGCAAGGTTGGGGCCAGGGATTTAGCTCAGTGGCATAACCATCTGCTTGGCAAGCATGAGATTGTGAGTTCAATCCCCAGTACAAAAAAAAAAAGATAGCAAGGTTTTAGATTTATTACAGGTAGGAAAATAAACAGGTTCTGCAGAGCAAATCTGGGCCAAGTAGGAAAAGAAGTACATCCTACAGTGTGAGGATGGACTATTGTGAAAGAACACAGTAGAAAAGAACTCAGTGTCAACTGTCCTTTTACTTTTAAAAAAATTTTAAAATATTATTACTATTATTACTTTGGTTTTTTGAGACAGGGTCTTGCTATGTAGTTCAAGCTGGCCTTTAGCTCACTATGTAGCCCAGGCTGGCCTTGAACTGTGGCACTCCTCCTGCCTCAGCTTCTCTAGTGCTGGAATTACAAGCATGTGTCACCGCACCCTGATTGACTGTCTTTTTTTTTTTTTTTTTTTTTTGGGTACTGGGGATTGAACTCATGACCTCACACTTGCCAGGCTTGACTTTCCTTTTTGTATCACCTGCACATTAGGCTGACAGGAGGTCTCAGCCATCTTATCAAAAACCTGCTTGAGTTCTCCCAACAAGTCTACGTGCAGGGTTTTGGGAACTGTTCTGCCTGTGCATCCTGGGATTTTGTAATTAACAGATCATGCCCCCTCCCCCAGCCAGTTTACCATGTACTAATCTTCTGTCTCAAGTCCATTCTTGAGGCTTTGGTCCATCCCCCATTTCAGACAGCTCAGTTGCCTGTCACACTTCTACCAGATTACTACTCTGAGGAGGGTATCTCTCTGCTCATTGTTGCACATTATAAACTGAACATCGTATTCTTTGTCTGAAGAAATTATAGTCTTCCATCCAAATAAGTGTGATACTATCCACCCAGTTCTTTTATGGCAATCTGAGCATTTGTATCACCATAGGGTAAACAAAGTCCAGTTCAGAGTCAATGTCTGTTCCCATCCATTTTTAGTATCCAGGGCCACTATTATCAGTGAAAACTGCCAAGTCTCTTCAGGGCTTTCCCCCAGGGGAAATCCATGTGCCCATCTACAGTCTCTGTCCACCTTTCTGATATATAAAATAGTCCTTAGTGCAAGAGGAGCCTGTCCAGTTTCACCCCACCTCTGTACTGATGTAGTACCCCAAGGCCACCAGTTTTATAGACCCTGAAGTGAGTGCACAGGGATGTCAGCTTGTTGATACAGTCACCTTCCAAATCTTGGAGGGAATTCTTTTGAGGCATCAACATATGCCACTTTAGTATACCCGAAATGTTTCCACAGGGTTGGGCTCCGTAGGCCACCCTTTTAATAAGCCAGGCTTCATTGTCTTCCATATGTGGTTAGGCTACCATATATTGCCCATGAGCCAGAAAGAACCAAAACAGTATCTTACCACTGTTTAGTTTGTCCATCTCTGGTAGGAAAGCAGCTTGCTATACAGTCCAATTTGTCCTTCCTCTTTCCCCCCCTTCCTTCCTCCCTCCTGGCCTTAACTGTCTTTGATAAGATCAGCATTGTAATGTTAGGATGTTCCATCATATTGGAACTATTACCGCAGCTCTTTATAGGATGGGGAATGTCCTAAGGGGACAGAATCTTACATCTTCAAATGCAGCTTCTGAGGTCGTTCCAGGAAAACAGCTTCCCTACTGAAAAACACAATCAGTGTCACACATATTCACTTTATTATGGTACTAACCTGGACAGTGGAAGGATTATTAGTGTTTCACAGGATTAGAATTAGAAGTACGAGCTGGGCGTGGTGGCGCACTCCTTTAATCCCAGCACTCGGAAGGCTGAGGTAGGAGGAGCATTGTGAGTTCGAGGCCGGCTTGGGCTACAACGCGAGCGCGAGGCTGGCCTGAGCTATACAGTGCGACCCCGCCTCAAAAAACCAGGGCTGGGAGTTTGGCTTAGTGACTTAAGCACCTGTCTGACAAGGTGCAAGGTTGTGAGCTCAATCCCCGGTGCTGCAAAAAAAAAAAAA
>RJWM01005284.1:0-93573 GCA_004363535.1 Dasyprocta punctata | reverse complement strand
CAAGGGAGATACCTTTCGGCTCACTGTTTAAAGAAAGCTGTTTAAAGAGGGAGACAGCGGGGACCATGTTTTATGCATTAGCCGTGAAAACTTCTCTTTAAAATTCGTCTCAGTCATCTGAACATGGAGTTCTGAGAACACATCACCTTTATGATGTGGGTTTTACAAGGATACATACACACCTGACCCTCTCTGGCTTTGCCCCACCCGCACCCATTGGTCACCAAGTCCTTGAGAGATATGGTTAATCCTAGCATATCCCCAGAATGTCCCAAGACAAACAGGCAATATCATTTTTCATATGTGTGTTAATGATTCAAGCTTCACACCAAGTTTTCAAACTGGATCGGCTTCCTAGGCTGAAGTGGGAACGTCTGGGTCAAACACACTTTAAAGAAATATTCCTCTAATTAGTTTCTTTTGAACATGGCACAAAGGTCTGGCTTGATAGCAAGGCAATTTCTTGCCATCTTGACATTGCTTTCATGTTTATCACTGAAAGGATTCTGTCACATTGGAGGTAGGACATTGTGGCCCCCAAAGACCCTGCAGGCTTGCCTTGTGTGCTTGCTGTTCTCCTCCTGGGAGTTTCCTTGATGGGTTTGGGTTACATTCAATCTAGTGGGAAGGTGGAAGGTAGCCTGGTCTGAAAATCAGAGTGATTTGGTCAAGGTCATGGAACGAAAGGAACCCAGAGTTGAAACCAGAACGTAGATCCCTTTACGTGGCCTTGGTAAGTTGCTTCAACATGGTAGACTGAGTTTTCTCATCTCGGAGGTAAGAACAACGATGCTAAATCCTTGATGGTGGTGCTGAGATGATTAAATGAGACACTGAATTTCAAGTGCTCACCAATAGTCAAAGCTCAGTTAACTTGAATGATATTAATATAACAATTACTATGACACAGGGTAACAATTTGTGCCAAGGAAATGTACTTGGAAGGATGGGATGGAGGATGGCTCCTGGTCTTCATCTCCTTCCCTTCCATTCTCCCTTCTTTTCATTCTTTCATCCCTGCATCCCTCCTTTCTTCTTTCCCTTTTTGTTTTTTTTATCTTTCTTCCTTTCTTTTTCTTCCTTCCTTCCTTCCTTTCTTCCTTTCTTCCTTCCTTCTTTCTTTTCTTTTCTTTTCTTTCTTTTGCTTCTTCCTGCCATTAGGGTTGCTTTGCTTTGTCAGGCTGGGCCGTCACTGTCGAAAGTATTGGGGGCTAAGGAGTGAACTGAGTGGAGGCAAGTCCATCCTTCAATCCAGCCCTCCTCTCTCATCTTTCAACAAGCAGGAACTGAGCACACACAGTATGTGGTGAACACTGCACCCAGAAAGAGGGGTGAAGGAGCACAGTTCCTCCTGTAACCAAAGGCTGATAGAGACGGCTGCAGAACACTGGGTCAGATCTTTACAATGCATCTTTAATAAACTTGGAACCAATAAGGAAGTCAAAGCCACAGCAGGGATCACAGTGAACACTGTTTCCATAGTCACTGTTCTAACCTGAGTTCAGGGGGGTACTGCCTATTTCCAAGGAGGACAAAACATTGACCCAAACAGTGTTGTTTGGGAGGGAGAGGGTGCACTCGGAACAAATTCAGAAGGGCCAGTCCTGTCTCTCCTTGTCCTCCCAGGAGAGCCTGGGCCTCCCTGACCAGGCAGGAAGAGCCATTCCGGGCTGGGATTTAGGGAGGGGTGAGTGTGCTCCTGTGTGCCCTGGGCAGTGCTTGGCACCCCCTCCCCAGTCTATGAGCTCCTTCCCCACTCATCTGAGGGAGCCAGGGATTTAATCTGCAAGTGACAGATTGAACAGATTTGAATCATAGGGGTTTGGTTCTTTTGTTTGTTTATTTCCCATTGCAAGCCTGTCTATTCAATAATTCAATTCAACGAGCTCTGCTTAAGCCCTACCTCATTCCAAGGGCTGTGCAAGGCACTGGAGGCAATGGAAAAATAAAGATAAAATAAGACTCCATGCCTGTTCTCAAGGAACTTCTTGTCTTGTCAGGGTGAAAGTTAGATACTCATACAAAGGTCCCTCTCCGGTGGAGGAGGGCAGTAATGGCGATCAGAAACAAAACAACTGTCACAGGTACCTGGCCTCAGCTGTGGATATCATAAAGACTAAAACTCGATTCTACATGCCATGCAATAGGATTGCAATTTCCCAATTTTTAGTAACAGAGAAAACAAAAACAAAGATTCTGTGTGGTGTCTGATGAAAACATCATCGCATCAAAGACCCTTGCTTGTGACCCCAAAAGACACCCACTGAGTCCTTCCACACCATCTGTGCACACACCTAACTCCAGAGTCAGAAAATTGAAAACAGTGCTATAAGTCAGACTTCCAAATAGTCCTGACTCTTGGTGACCATTGTAATTTCAAATATTCCATTCTGTTGCATCCTTAGCGCATGAGTGCTTGCCAGAGCTCATGACCCCATTTGGGACTAGGAAAATGAGCTTACTATTCCAGTGATGGGGCTGCCTTATTTTGGAGAGGAGCTAGCACAGTGCAACATAACAGACTACTCTCCTAACTTTTTCCAGCTCTAGGGCGGGTTCTCTCAGAAAGCAGGGCCTATATCTTTTATCAGGAGAAATTGTGTTTCCAGAGGTAGCATAAAGATTGTTTTTCAAAGTTAAACAACCATGGAATAGAAGGCCCCCTCACCTTGTCTTGGTGAATGGCCAAAGAAATGTACAGAAAAGAAAGGAAGGGAAGGAGAAAGTGATGGAAGAGCATAGCTAGAGGAACAGATCAATTCCATCTTGGGAGATTGCTCTTTTGGGGCGCTGAGAGTTGTAACCTCTGTTCTGATGATGATGGAGCCTGACTTACTGGCAAATGGCAGACTTCCACCTCTCTCCTCTCCAGCACTCCCCCAAGTCAAAGATGAACCTAACTGTGATGGTGACTCTGATGCTGTTTTACAGGAGTCCAGGACAGTTGATGTTGTTGCAGAGAAAAAGGCATTCCAAGAAAGCTGGGCTCTCAACTGTTCTTGAGCCCTGGACTGCAAGGAGATGTGTGAGCCTTGGGGCACTCGGGTCCCTGGGGTGAACCCAGCACTCAATCCTGTGAGACTCCAAGCAAATGGCAACCCCTGGCTCCTCTCCAAGCCTTAGTTTTCCCATCTGCAAAATGAGCAGTCGAGATGTGATAACTGAGTTCCAAACTCTGCTCCTGCAGTTGTTGGGGGGGACAGGGTCCTTGAAGCCAAATAGGGACAGTCCTGGCCCATCCCCCAGCATCACCACAGCTCAATTTTTATCTAAATATAGACCAGGCCTCTGCATAACAGTACTCTTTGAAGAACGAGTTTTGAGGTTAAAAATAAATTGAGAGTGACTAGATTGGACAGTCTCTGAGTCTTTCAGCTTTGACTTTCTGCTTTCTGTCCTTGAATTCCTTCTGTGCTGCAAGGCAGGCCCAGTGCTAGCTGGTTGGGATGGACTGGTGGGCAAGCCCCATCGCTGTTCTCAGGGTCCACAGCCACAGGGTGGAGAAAGTGTAGGCCATTCCAGGGTGTACCCGGTAAAAGCAGCTTCTGGCAAGTACTCAGAGGCAGGAACCAGATTCTGAGGGCCCTCCTTCAACTCCACGGGAGATGGTACCCAAACTATGATGCACAGAAGCCATTTCTCCAGAGGGAGCATCAGATACTTATGAATGAAAGTGTAGAAATGCCCTGATCATCTTTACTGGGGCCCTAGGACCCAGCCCCACAAGGACATGAGGACATCAGGCCCCACCACCATGTTCTCTCTTTGGTGAGTCTTCTTGATGCTGATGCTGTAATTGGGGCAGTCCTTTCCCCCTGAACAGATGAGAAAATAAGGCTCAGAACAGTGATGAGACTTACTCAAGTTCAAGCAGCTGAGCCCAAGTCCTCTTTGCCCCTTCTTCTTACATCTTGATTCAGCACCCATTACAGCATTTATTAAAGATCATCTGGCCTCTCCTTGGAGTAAAAGGGAAGGACCGCATGTCCAGGGTAAGGACTGAATGTCTTCCTGCGGACAAGTGTCCTCATGAGGCGAGAAAGATGACAGCAGCAGGAACCAGAAAGAGAACTTTGAGTAGTAGCAAAACAGAGGTCCCATTCACCCTGCTCCCCTACTGCTCCTACCCCTTATACCAATTTTGGAGGGACGGACCTCACATCCAGACGCGTGCTGTTTCCTTCAGCACGTGGGCTCATGAGGAGATGTGTGTCACTCCACAGATCACCAGGGACAATTAGTTGGTTTTTCTGGCTGAAGGGCATCAACTGCATTTATCCACAACACTTGTAGAATCCCTGCAAGAGGATGATTTCCTGTAGGATACTGTGGATTCTCCTTGCATCAGCTCTTAAAAATGGTGAAACATTAGGAATCAAACAGACATGAGTTCAATTCTGACTCCTCCACTTATTGGTAATTTGACCTTGAGTAAACTATTTATCTCTTTCTGGATCTCAGCTTCTTCCTGTATAAAATAGAAATAATAAGTGCAAGTTTGTTCTTTTATTCAAGATTAGTCTATAGTTGCAATCTAAACTTCCTTTTACTCTGTTATACACGTTCAGAAGAAGAGTTGTCCCATTTCCATTTCCCATTTCTTACTTCTCAATGACAAATACTTTCAATGTTAACAACTTCATTAAGATATAGTACACACACCAATTCACCCACTGAAAGTGTTCAATTCAATGGTTTCTAGTGTATTTACAGAGTTGTACATTCATCACCACCATTAATTTTAGAATATTTTCCTTATTCCTATAAAAGCCTCCTGCCCCTTAACTGTCAATTCTCTGTCTCCCCATCTGTCCCCCAACTCCTAGTCCCTAGCAACCACTAATCTACTTTCTGTCTCCATAGATTTGCATACTCTGTCCTTTCATATAAATGGTATCATACAATATGTGATCTTTTATAACTGGTTTCTTTAATTTAGAATAATATTTTTAAGGTTCACCCATTTTGCAGCATGTCTTTTGCCATTGAACGAATATACCACACTTTATTTCCGTACCAGTTGATAGATATTTTTTTATTTCCACTTTCTCATGAATAATTGTGCATGAACATTTATACAGAAGTGTGTGCATGGACAAATGTCTTTACCCTTCTCACACATATACCTAGGAAAGGAACCGTTGAGTCATATGGTGTTTGACCACTTCAGGAACTGCTGGGCTGTTTACCAAAGAAGCTGCACCATTTTGCATTCCTACCAGTGCTGTTGAGGCCCAAGGTTTTTCTTATTAATCTTCACTGGATGATACGTACAGAGCATCTAGTGTGGTTTCTAACAAACAGCCAAATAAGTAATAGTATCACTCCACCCTTTCTTTCATTCCCATAGGAGAGTCCTTAATACCTCTACATTTTCTTAGTGATTAACCCAGATCCACCTACATAGCATACTCTGAACCCAGGACAGAGTTTGCTTCTCCACTTTATTATCACATTTGCATAGATGTTTCTCCAACCACATTAGCCCATGCACCAAGGGGGAATTCTAGGATCCCCAAACAGCAACCCACTGACTAATCCTTCTCACATCACTGGGAGGCCCAGCTCTCAACTTAGCTACATTTTATGATTTCTGTTCACATTCCTGGCATCCAGGAGCACTTGGAAGCTCACATCTCCATCAAGAATACTCTGATGCCTTGGTGCTAGAGCTACAGCTCAGGCTATGGGCATTCTGCCCAGCATCTAGGCTCTGTAGACAAGGTGCACTGAACAAAGCAAGAACAAACTTCATGGTCTACATTTCCAGCTCTGGGTATCTAAGCCTTCTCTGAACACAGCAGGATGTAAAATGCTCTGAGGTTAAAGGACAAGTAAGATGCAAGAAATCAATACAAGCAAGAGAAACACGGATTGGGAAGCTAAGTCTAAGCCAGACTTTACCTCTAGACCCCTGTGTCTTCAGCTGGATGCCCTCTGTACTTTACTCAAGTCTCTCAGAAGACCTCCTATGTAGAAGCCAGGTTTCTGATGGGGTGGAAGCTATGAAAATCTGCCTCAAGAGAGCTGAAGTTAGAGGAGAAATGTACTGACTTACTGAAGAGAAGCCCAGGTAGAGAGAAGGAGAAGCATGTTAAATGGAGAGGCTGTTAAGCATCCTCTCTCTTGTATAAAGGCATGCCCACCACTCTGTGGTCTCTTCCTTCTGGAGACAGGCAGTCCATGGTATCACATAGATGGGACGGAAGTGTAGGGAGCTAGCCACCTCAAAGGAAAGGGATAGTTTTCTGCCCAAGTGTCTACATATAAAATCCCCGAGGTGGATGCTGAGAAGCTAAAATGGAGCCATAGGCTCACCCTGAGTTTCACAAAGGGTCATAATCCTGAGACTGACAGTCCCACCAGTACTACATAGAGCAAGAGAAAAGCTCCCCAAAAGTGGGAACCCTTTTCCCCAAGCAGAGGATCCAATTGACCAGACACTACAACATGGCTTCATTATGTGAGTTGTTAACCTTTCTAACAAGCACCGGTCTCCCAGGACCCAGTTTAAACTGTTTTACAACATCTATCTCCTTTTAGTGTCACATTCTGCTTATTGAATGCCCAAGATAACTCACACACGGGCTTTCCCTAGATGTCCTCCCAAAGTTTCAAGTCCTCATAGGTGGAGAGTTGAGGAGGTGTCTAGATCATGGGTGTGTGATACTAGGTCAAAGGTATGTGATACTGGGTCATGGATGTGTGACACTGATTAGTCTACTGATGGGTTTACAGCTGGGTGTGATACTGGGAGGTGAGGCCTGATGCAGCTAACTGTGCTATTGTGGGCGTGACCTGAAAGGATATACATATATATATATCCTTACTCCTCCCTTGATGGTTCAGCTTCCTGTCTGCCATGCCATGAGCTCTTTCTCCTTTACCATGCCCTTCTGCCATACCATTCTGCATTGGACTCAGCCAACTATGGACTGAGATGTCTACAAATTGTAAGCCCAAATCAACTCCTGCTCCTTTAACTTGTGGATATCAAAAATTTTGTCCCAGCAATGATCAAGTAACTAAGACATCCTTACAGATGGGTAAAGGTAATCACTGCATTTTGCAAAGAATCTGGAATCAGAGTGGTCAAGCAAGTTGCCCAGAGTCACTAAGCTAGAAAGTGGCTGAGCTGAGATTCAAACTCTAAACCTGAATCATGTGTCACATCTCCTCCTTCTATCTCCTTGGTGGAACCACAGCCAGCTGGCATTCACACTCCAGCTGTCTGCACAGGTGTGTTCCCTCAGCTTTCTGACAATGACCGAAGGCTGTGAAGCAGGCTCCTCTGCTCTCTCCATTCCCTGTCATCCTTGGGTAGGCTGGCTCCCACCAGGGAGGCTGGGACATCCATTACAGGGCTAACAAGCTTGAGCATCTGTCATTCAGTCCCTCACACTTGAGTTGGTTCTGAGGGACTGTCTCCCACCAACAAGGGTAGCAGGAAATGTTAGGCATTGCCTGGGTGTAGCAGCAGTCACCACTGCCACCAGCAGGGCAGAGTCATACTAGGAACCCGAGACGGGTCCTCAGGCTCCAAGCTGACAGGATGACAGCCCGGGAGCAAGGGCCTTGCTTCCAAGTCCCTTCAGGCAGCACAGCACTCAAGTCCTGAGGCTAGCTTGCCTGGAGTTGAATCCTAAATCTCCTCTCTCCCAGCTCTATAATCTCACACAACTTACTGAACCCTCTCTGTGCCTTAGTTTCTTCATTTGTATTTTAATCATCAGGCAACGTCAAGAGGGACTAATAGAATAATACTTTTGTTTTAAACAGCGCTACATAGCTGTCACTATTCTTGGGTCTCTAGGTACTCTTGACCCAAGAGATGAGGAGGAAAGGAGAGGGATGGCAGCCCCTTGTACTCTCAGAGAGAATGACAAATACACCTCTCCCTAAGGACTATTGTGGACACTGTAGCTATCACCCAGCTCTGGTTCCAAATTGTCCTGAAACTTTGGACACTTCACTCTGAAAAGCTTCAGTATCCTTATCTGCAAAACAAAGGTAATGACACTTGCTCTTCCCCATAGGCTATAGCACAGAGGGCAACATGCAAACTCTAAATATACGCCAATGCCCTGGGATGATATTGGGTGGGCTGGATGCAGGGAAAATGCTCTGTGAGTTAAACATGTCCCCCAAAAGTTCGTGTCTTAGACGTAAGACCTCCCCCAATTTATATATCCATTGTATTTGGAGGTGGGGTCATTAAGGTCATTAGGATTAGATGAGGTCATGAGGGTGGGATGCCATATCATTTAGTGGCTTTATAAGAGAAAAGGTAGCAAAGCTAACACATGCGCTCCATCTCACCATGTGATACTCTTAGCTATATGACATTGCAGCAAAAAGACTCTCTCCTAGGTCGGGATGTAGCTCAGTGGCACAGTGTCTGCCTGACAGGTGCAAGGTCATGAGTTTAATTCCTGGTACCCACAAAAATAATTTTTAAAAAACCTCTCTCCAGATGCCCAACAGATGCTAGGGCCATGCTCTTGGTCTTCCTAGACTCCAGAACTATGAGTCAGATAAACTTCTCTATCAATTAACTGGTCTCAGGTATCTTTTATAACAACAGAAAATGGATTAAAACTGAAGACAAGTTGGACCTTTGGGGCCCTACAGAGATGGGAAAGTTAAGGTCAGGCTAGATCAGGCTAAAGGCATAGGGAGGGGTAGAAGCTGTCATTACTGTCATTCTCACTGCCATCCACATCATCAGAACATCAAAACATTGGAACTAAACGCTCAACTGCATATGGGAATTGACGAGCTTTCAGTCACATGTCACTTAACAACAGGGATTAGAGAAAGGCACTGTTAGATGATTTTCTTGTTCAAATATCATAGAGTATACTTGCACAAACTAAGAGAGCTATGATGTCGCTAGGCAGTAGAATCTTATGGCTCACCACTGTATATACAATGCCATATATGTGGTCCTTCATAGATAGATTAGTCATTACACCCTGAATGACTTGAAAATAATTATGTGATCCCAGTCATTGCCTGTGGAAAAATTATTCTCTACATCAATGGTTCTCAATCTGGGGTAATTTTTGTCCCCCAGGTGAGACCTGGCAATGTCTAGAGGCAACATGGGTAGTCACATCTGAGAGGGTGTCATGACTAGTGAGCAGGGGATGTGTGGTTAAACACTCTCTCATGTACCTGAAGTCTTGCAGCAACGAATGATCCCACTCAAAATGTCATTAGTGCAGGGGCTGAGAGAGACGCTCTACACACTTGAAGTTTAAAGTGTGATCAAATGTACATGTCACACGACAGCTTGTTTCTTAAACCCACACATAAGAATCTGAACTCATGCTATCATTTGAAAAGCAAGCTTTAAAACAATATCGACATGGCATTAAACTGACTATGAGTCATAAAGGTGAAACGTGAGGTATTAGAGGATGGAGGAAACAGAAGACAACTAACACTGGGTAGTGGAAGAATGAATAGATGAGTGGATTTAAGGTTTATTGAACACACACTGTATGTCAAGCACCATGCTCAGAGCTTTACATAATTTATTTCAATTATCTCCAAAATGGCACTGGGCAGTAGGAATCACTTCTCAGTGTAACTGATGCTCATGTGGACTAAGTATGGAAAGGTCACACCAACCACGCCCCATCTAGATAGACGTGAAACTCGCCACAACCCAACTGTTACTGTCTAACCTGAATCATCTAATGAACATAGTTGCATAATACATTTTCCTGTAAAGCCTGATTTATGGCAGGCATCTGATGTTAACTTCCAGCCTCTCACTCACAAAGAGGCGTAACATTTTTATAAGTGCAAGAAATGCGCTTTTTTCCCTTTGTTTTCTCTTAAGGGATCAATAAACATTTCGTTTCACCTTTAATAACAGTTATGTGAATTCTCCATAATCAGCATCTATTTCCTTTCATTAAGAGGATTTTTCTAAGGTTAATAACAAAGAGTAACACTGAGTCATTACAATCCGAAAACTCAATGACTATAGCCTAGAGCTATAGTAACAACAACATATACCATTTATTAAGCACCAATTGTGAGTGACATGCTTTATATCAGCACTTCTACCTCACCCCACAAACACTTTTATCATACTGTATTCTCATAGAACTTTTATCATACTGTTTCTCAGAAGGAGAAACTGAGGCAGAGATTGGTGATTATGTGAGACCTGCCTGGCTCCCAAGCTGTCTGCCAGCCCCCACATTGGTACTCTCTATCATCCCAGCAGGCTCCAGTGCAGGGACTCAACGGTCACATGCCACCCAACTAATCTCTGTCCATTCCTGAGACCTGCTTTCCATGTCTCCAGCCCTACATCAGCAATCTCCCTGGCCCTCTGCCCCCCAACTCCATGTAATCTCTGGGCTCGAAACTTGTGGTACAAGACTTTTGTGACACTGTTGGACAGTTGCTAACCTCTATCTTGGACCAGCAGGCTTCCTCTGTAAAAGGTAAGAGAGTAATTATTTTAGGCTTTGCAGGATATTTAGTCTCCATTGCACTTTCTTAACTCTGCTGTTGTAGTACCAAAGCAACCACAGACAGTATGTCAATACATAAAATGCACATGGCTGTGTTCCAATTAAACTTTATTTACAAAAACAGGTTGCAAGCCAAACGGAGTCCCCAGGCTGGAGTTTGCCAACTCCTAACCTATATGGGGTCTCCAGGGTTTCCTCAAACCCTGATGCCGTGTGGCTTATGTGTGACAAGAGGTTGAAAAATAGTGGTCTAAGTCCCTATTCACCCAACTGACAGGTTTTGTGCAGCTCAAACAGAGTGCTTACTTGTTTAATGAGATTTTTAAACATATCCAAAAGCAGATACTAGCATAATTAACCCACAGGTACCCATCACTCAGCTCCAACAACCATCACCATTTGTCAACCCTGTGTCATCTATCCGCACACACATCTTTTTGTTTCTGAAATATTTTAAAGTAAATCCAGACCTTGCATTATTTCACCCATAAATACTTCATTGTGTCTCTCTAGCGGATAAGCACTTGTTTTTAAAAAAGAAAAAACAGAGCCACAAAACCATTATCACCCTAAAAGAAAAAAGAATAATTCCTTATTAGTGTCTAGTACCCTCTATGCATTTAGACTTTCCCAGTTGTCTCAAAGATGTCTTTTTGCAGATGGTTTGTTTAAATCAAGATCCAAATGAGATCTACACATTGTATGCACAAGAGCTTTTAAATTTTTGAATTAGTTGTCAACATGTGAATATCTGGATTTCACGTAAACATCAAGTATTCAGCTTCTCTTGAAATAAAACCTGGAAGAGCTGGCAACTTTGCAGCCTCAGCCCCCAGCAACAGCGGCACTGAGCAGCCAACACATACTCCACACAATGGCCTGCACTCTCCTGCCCCATGCAGCCCCTCATCGTCACCTCTACATCAGGACTACTGAAGGCAAAGTCATTAGTTTGCCATCCCCACTCTTGACATTCTGGTCCCTGCAGTCCAACTGGTATATGTAGTCATTCCCTAGCTCACCTTTCCCTTCCCCTCCCCCAAAACTTCCCCCTCATTATTTTTTCCCTCCTGCAAAGTATTTTCAGAGTCTACCAGGCTTTAAGAGGACAAAATTACCTAAGTGGGGAAAGGAAAACAATAGAAAGAGGACAAGATGAAACTCAGTGGGTGAGGGCACGAGGAGAGGTTTATCTAGTGTCTCAGTAACTTTTTCATTGCTTGGGCAAAATATTCGACTTCCACAAGTTAGAGAAAAGAGCGTTCTTTTTGGCTCACGGTTTGTAGAAGTTTCAATTCATCACTGACTGGTTCCAAGGCAGGGCGAAGGAGAAGCAGCTCATGGCATGGCAGGTAGAAAACAAAGAGAGAGAGGGACCAAGGGAAAAAGAAGGCCATACCCACAGTGACTCACTTTTTCTCACCAAGTTTCATTTCCCAACATCACACCCAGTTATAAACTCATAGGTGGGCTAACCCACCAATGAGCATCACACCTCTGTGATTCAATCTCCTCCCCCAAAGGGCCGCCTCTGAGCCTATGAGACTCTGAGGGGACACTTACGTATAACCCATAACACCTTGAATGATCAGCCAGCACTCCAACTCTTTGAGGTGGCTGCCTTCAAGGAACTAGGAAATCTCTCCTGACTCCAAAACCAGCTCAGTTTTTAACTGATTCTGCCAGAGCCTAGTGTCTTTGTTCTTCAGACAGAAAGAGAATCAGCCTGCCACAAATTCCCTGTGTGACTTTGAAGAAACTTCTTTGCCTTCCTGGGCTTCCATTGTTCATTCTATACAATGAGAGAGTAGTAGTAAGGGGAAAGGTTAGGGAAGAGAACAGTCTAAATGGAGTTGCTGGGTGGGACATGAGCAATATGATGCTGACCTCCTTGTGATCCTGGGTATATAGTATCATTATCATCACCAGAGTGGCCATGTTAGGGAGAGTCCTAGAAAGAAAAGACAGCAAAAGCAGGAGGGGTGAGCAGGAGGGGAACAGAGCACACCCCACATTTTTTCTCCATCTGTTCAGGTACCCTCTTCTGAATGTGGGTGTAGCTGGCTGCTACTTGGTTCTCTTTCCCTCTGGGTGCTGACCATCCTGTCTGTCCATGCCCAATGTGGCACATGTAGGATATTCACCAGGGAAGACAAGAAATGCTGAGAAATGCTAAGACTCTGAGTCTGGGGGTGGAGGGAAAATTGTGGAAAGGCAGTAGTAGGTTCAAGATCTGAGAAATGCCATAAGGGTGGCAGCCAATCTCGGGGTATTCAGTCACGCAGAGGAGTCCAGCTGCAGGCAAACCAGGTGGCCCAGTGGGGGAGTCAAACACATAAACAAGCAATTAAAATAAAATGTGGCACATGCAATAATAGAAGCATGCATCAGGCACTTTGGGAACACGGAGGAAATGATCTATTTGTTTATTCAGTTATACGTGCCCCACCTTGTTCCAAAAATAATTTGAAGAGGACAGTAGAGCTCAAGACAGAAACACAATGTGAAGATTACATAAATAAGGAAAGGGGAACAAAGGAGGAAGGACAAGATGAAACTCAGAAGAAAATTAACATCTGTCAATGACTCCTATACATTTGCTAGACTTGCAACTCTGAATCAGCCTCTGAACTTCCTAGCAGGTGACGCAGAAGAAGAAAGTCTCAGAGTTATAAAATTTACATTCCTAAAAATAAAGCATGGAAGGAACTCTGGAGATATACCAGCAATCCTGAGGCTGGACCCAAGAGAGAGAACCCTGCACAACCAATTCTGAGGAAGAGTCTCAAAAACTAGGAGAGGAGTGTATGAGAACTCACTGCCCTGGGTTTGAAAATTTCCTGTATTCTTAAAGTAGTCCAAAGTTAATTTTTTCTAAGTCCCCATTTAAAGTTCAACTGTTGATCCAAGTATTATGACCCCAGAGCACATGGATTGTGATATTTTCATTCGTAACTTTAGGGGGTGCTATTGCAATAGACAGTACCCAGCACACAGTAGGTTCTCAATAAACATCAGCAGATAGAGCTCTTCAGTGGTCAAAATGGAAAAATGGACATTTGGAGAGCATCTAAAAAGGACTGTTCACAGTATATAAAGGATATGGACCCAAAATTGAGAGCGTACCAGAAGATAACCCTAGATATGTAAAGATATTTTTAAGCTGCACCATTAGGCAGTAATAATTTGACATTTTTGTCTGTGTCTATTGGTTTCTGTCAATGTCATGTCCCTGGGCAGTGATAAAGTTACAGAGCAGAATTTAGAGTAGGATTTGCAGGATCAGGCCGAGGTTTTGGGGAACCATTTTGAATTAGCAACTGGATTTTTGCTGGCATTTTTTTCTCCTTTTCTTTTTCAAAACTAATAACTTTAAAGTGACATGAAAATTTTTTTCAATAAAAATATAATTGCTCATCATAGAACATTATCCAGGACATGGGACTTTAAGGCTACAAAGAAAACCCGACAATGAGATGGAAATTATGGAAGGCATCACAAAGATGTCACACTGAATTCTGAATTTAGTAGCATACAGATGGCCTTATTTCAGTCACATTCAAAATCCCTAGTTGGTTTCAAGACCAATACGACAAACCCTAACCTAAATCTGAAAAGGGCCTCACAATATATATAATAGAATTCTTCATCAAAACATAACTCTTGGGATGAAAATACGAGCATTTTATAAAAATGCGGTGGGATACTATTTGACTCTTCCTTTGTGTATGAAGAAATGCATGTGACATTTCCAGCTGCCTCCCCCTGCCCTGTAAAAAGACCCTGAGTAATGAGCTTGTGAGTGAGGGTCTCATCACTTTGGTGCAGCTGGTACCACAGTACACTCCCCAGCACAGGAGTGTCCAGCTCTGCCTACAAAGATCAATCTGAGAAGACTTCCCAGTGGCGGTGACCTTGGACTATTTCTTCAAGCATAGGTAGATAAAGGTGGAAGCATTTCCAGACAGATGGAAAGGTGGATATACCTTTCTTCCAACCCTCCTCACTCTCTCTACACTCCCTTGAGGCCCCCTCATTCCCAACCAGTGTGTCCAAAAGGATATTGAGAGGGCTGGTGCACTCCCTGCATCTATCAGCATTGACTTCCTGCCTGCGCTTCCAATGGCAGAATCAGGGGAAAGCAGCTAAGGCAAAATTAAGATGGACTTTAATTGGAAAATGCGGACATGAGAGTTCCAGGACACACACACACATTCTCTCTCTCTCTCTCTCTCTCTCTCTCTCTCTCTCTCTCTCTCTGCTCTGTGAGGTAGATGATGCTGGGACCTTCTCTAGGTGAGTTATAACCAAAGATCTCCATGCACCTGTGCACCAAACCTCTTCATTATGCTGGCCCAGTGCCCAAATTCTATCCTGATCCCCTGAGAGGGTAGTGGTCCAGGGGACACAGGTGTCCACCTGGTTTCTAATTGCAGGGCCCATGAGATTGTTCCTTGTACAAGGCACTTCTGTGTTGTCCAACATAGAAGGGGTCACAGAGAGGCCAGTCACAAAGCCAGAGCCTGTGGCCTTGGAGAAGCTATCCAGACGTTCCCAGGTTTCTGCTTCTCTGTCCTCACTTCTTCCCCACCTCGGGCTTATGACAACTTGCCAAGAACTATCAGAGATAGCAGGTCACGAGAAGATACAAAGACTGGGAAGGAGACAGGTACTTAGGCTTCCGTTTACATCAGGATTCTAAGGGCTGGCTGACTGTGAATACTAGGATGGTGAAGGCCTTCTGCATGGTTCCTAAGTTGCCAGGTGGCTTGGAGGCACATAGTGTTTGAGTTTGAAATCCTGACCACGGGTCACAGACAGGATGTCTCTAATTGGTGCGTGGTTATTATCGCCATTGCTAGTAATCATATTGCTGAAGTACTGGATTCCATAGCAAGTGTTGGTAACAGTGACATAGTTGATTAACAATAAGTAGCAACAATGATAATAACACATGCCTTTAACCTGCTATGTGTCGGGTCTAATATATGCATTTCAGCATATCCTCACGTCAGCACAGAGGGGTCTGTGCAAAGATAGACTCAGTCCTTAAAATGCAGGAAATCCAGACACACACTTCAACATGGACGAACCTTGAAGACATCATGCAAAGTGAAATAAGCTAGTCACAAAATGACAGACTGTCTCTGCTTATATAAAGGAGGTGTCATGGCCAACTCACAGAGAAAGAAAGTAGGACTGTGTTGGTTAGGCTGGGGAAGGGACATTGGTGTTTAATAGGTACAGTGTCCCAGTTGGGAAGATGAAAAGGTTCTGGAAACGGATGGTGGTGATGGTTGCACAATGGTGTAAGTGTCCTGGATGCCACTGAACTGTGCACTTAAAATGGGTAGGATGGTATATTTTACATTATGTATGTTTTACCACCATAAAAGATCTTTACAGTAAAGCTGGGCCAGGAAATGAACCATGAACTCGAGAGTCAGGCCAGTCTGGGCATGGTTCCCAGCAATGTTCTTTGGCAAGCACAATTTGACCTCTCTGAGTTTCTATTTCCTCTTCTGTGATATGAGGAGAGGGAAAGAACTAATATCTTGAGGCACATGTGACAGCAGTCATTTTACACACGTCTCAAGTAACTGTCCCCCTGCCCTATGAGATGGGTAATTTTCAACCTCATTTTTCTAAAGGGAAAGTTGAGCCTCAGAGAGGTTGCACGATGTGCCTAAGTTCACACAGCCAGGAAGTGGAAGCGACAGGGCTCAGATAGGAATGCAAGACCAGAATACAGTTGGACTCTGCACTCTATGCTCTAGATCCTCCAGATACCACTGCGCACGTGCAGAGTCTCACCCTGGATTTGAAGATTTTCAGGGCACATACCCAGGTCCCCAATTTAGGGACTTTGGGTCCTGATATAAAATGTATTGCTTTTGAGGCTGTTACCCAGCATCCCTCAGTTTATGATCCTCTTCTGTATTTATAAAGCGAGTAAATGTGCAATGAAAAGAGACTAATAAATGTGCTTCTAGAATCTTACATGCTTGGAAAGCAAAGCAGGATACCTGGGTGAAGGAAGACACTGCTCCAAAAGCTGAAGTCTAAATTATGGGAATCAGGTTGAAATCTCAGTTCTTAGAGTAAAGTTCAAATACATGGAGAACCAGACAAGATAACAGGTATTACTGCCAAGAGAAGAGAATGGAACATCAGCAGGAGAAAAACAGACCCAACAGAGTCTCCAGACATCAAGGATCAGAGTTCCCACACCTGGTTCCCTGCCAGGGCCACCACACAAGGGACCCCTAAGCTGCCATTCTCATGTACAGCAACACAAGTGGCACCAAGCCACACAGTAGGCCAGCCCTCCCTCCCCCTATGTTAGGAGGCTTTATTTTTTGTCTTTTTAAGAATTTTTAGTGGATGATGTGGGACATAATGATTGTACATTCATCATGGAGAGTTGATATATGTACGTAATACATCTTAATGCTTTTTATTTTTTTATCTCCTTCTCCTCCTCTCTCTCCCACCTCCCTCCATCTCTTGATCCTCTTCCCATATGCAAAAGATCTATCACCCTGTGTCCTATTACCTATCTCTTATCTTCTAAGGAGATCAAGCATGTTGAGGAATCAAGGAAGATGAGGAAAGAAAATGTGGGAGTTCTAACTTTATTAAAACTTGGAGGCCAGATTATACATACAGTCAATATGTGTGCGGTATCCGTCCCATGCCTCCACCATGGTAGGCCTTTGCCCCTCTTGTCTTTTTGAATCCTTAGAATCTCACATGTCACTGATAAGAAAGAAGCTCAGAAAGGCTCAAGAACTTGCTCATGGTTATACAGCTAATATTGGTAGAACCAGAATTGCAGCACAGAACAGTAAATGAACATCAGTCATTCCTCATCCAGCTCTCAGCTGAGAGGGCGAGAAAAGTTAAGCCACAGAAAGGCAACCTGAAGAATTTTGGGGGTGAATGGAGTGCAGAGGAAACCCAGCTCTGGTAAAGCTTAAGGACTGGGGGTGGGGGCACAAGAGCTGGTGTAGGGGCAGATTGTTAAATAGCATTAGTGAAACCCAGCATCAGGAGGGCTGTCCTGAGTCTCTGTCCTTCCAGGTTCCACTGGTGGATGACCAGTCTATTTCCTAGGTCCCGTGCATCCTGGAGATGGCTCCTGTGGGGCTCAGAGGGGACAGCACCACGAAGGAAACACTGAAATGAAACTTCGACCTGTGAATCAGCACCAGACAGGGAGGGAGAGCGCTATATCCTAGCACTTCCTTAGCCACTGTGGGTCTGTCTGACTTTGGGCACATCACCCTCTGAGGTTCAACCTTCTCCCCTGCTACAGTACAAGGAAACTGACTGCAATGCCATTTCTAAGCTTTCCCTTCCCTAACAGGCTCAGTAACAATGGATGAACTGACTGTATCCATAGGATTGTGGTCTAGGGGCTCAGGTGTGCTCTTTCTTTTCTGCTCCCCACACTCCTGGGCTCAGGCCTCATTAGTGGACTGATGAGAGAAGATGTACAGGATGGGGGCAGCATTGCCTTGCCCTCACTCTTGACACCCCTCTACATTTCTGAATTTTTCAAAGAGCCTTTACTCAGATTCCATCAAAGATTCACCAGGCTTAGAACAGGCCCAAGTGTCTACCTGAGAAGGCCAGCAGAGGAGGGCTGAGGGAGGTGGCCATGCGCCTCACAGGCTGTGTGGGCATCTCAAAGGGCACTGGGGCTCTGTCCTGGCTGCCTCTGTATGCTACTAGAGACAAGGGGGGTAACATGCCCTGGGTGGGCACTGGAGCCACTTGCCCTCCCACCCATGAGGGTTCAGGGGACTAATGAGGTGGGGGACTGTCCCTGTAAAATTAGGGATTTGAACTCTGGAAAGGAGATTGGACAACTGAGAGCTGTTGAGAAGCTGTTGAAGAGTCCAGTGTTTCCTCACTGGGCTGGTACAGGGGCAAAAAGGGATATTAACAGCCTGGGTCCCTGTGCCTGGCTCCAAGCAGCATTTTCTGTTTAGACAAATAAGACATAAGTTGGTAAGTCATCAGAGTCTACCCTTGCTTTTTATGGAAGAAGAAACTGGGGTCCTGGTTGAAAGAGAAGTTCCTTCAACCTGTCAGTTGCAGAGCAGGTAGAACCCAAGGCTCTGGCTCCCAGGCCCAAGTCTGCCCTCATCTCCATCAGATCCCTGGGTCAACACCTTTTTTGAGGGTGTCTCTGAACTCCCAAACCAGAGGTGAGCTTGCCAACCAGAGACCCTTGCCAAGTCAGCATAAGGAGTTTGGGTGGGTAGGTAGACTTTCATCAGACACCTGTAATGCAATGTTCTGTTTTGTGCGTACCTTGTAGGGGTCCCTAGCTCAAGTCTTTCTGGGGAACAAAGTGAAGTCTCAGTTTGCAGAGCACTGGACAATTCTGGCCCAGCTCTGGTTTTTCACACTAGGAAATGGAAGCTCCGATGGCACGAGGCCTCCAGGGACCGGGTTGGTGCTCTTTCTGCCATATCACTGCAGCTCCCCTGGCCACTGTCCTGCTTCAGAAGTGCTCTTTGGTCTGCACCACTACTTCATCTTTCCTGGGAGCTATGACAAAGGAAGTGAGATGAGGACACCCTCTCTGGGGTCCCCTCACTGTGTCACAAAGGCCTGGCCAGCTCTCAGCATCAGAACACCCACTGAGGACCAAGCAAGACAATAAACCCAGATAATCATGTTTTTAATAATCGCCTGGAGTTTGTTTAACATACAATCACGGCCGGCAATAAATCCAAATTAAAAGCCCAACTGGGAGGACTAAGTTAAGCTGCCTGGTTGGAAATGCAGCAGCTGAGGGAGAGGAGGGAGTTGGGGCCAGGAGCGGGGGTAACTTCCCATGGAGGCCAGAGTCCCTCAGGAGGACCAGGCAGGTAACCAAGTCTAGCCCCAGCTCCAACCCTGACCTTAGCACAGCTCTTACTTTCTCAACCCAAAGAGAGTTCTCAATGGTACAGGCAGAAAAATACTGAAGCTCCAAAACTCTTAAGTGGCAAAGGAGGCAATACTCACAGTGTGTCCCTGGGCAGGGCCTCCTTGGCATGCTATGCTCAATTCTGCACCCGAAGAGCCTGCCTGTTAGCGAATGTTCAGCAAATAGCTACTGAATAAATGAACGAACGAATGAATGAATGCTTCTATGTACATCTATTCATTAAGTAGGATTTCCCTCCTCTGATATTTATTGAGCATCTACAGTGCCTGCGGACAGAGTTGTGAATGAAATCCCTGCCATCTAGGAGTGCACCGCCCAGGAGCCTGTGAAAAGATGACTCTGGTCTCTGTGATATGTACTCTGCAAGATCCTAGGAAGCCCTGCCAGTCCAGGAGTTCACAAAGTGCTCCAGGAGTAGGTTTCTTAAATCTGGCTATTAAGTGACAGCCAGACTGTCAGAAACCTGGTCCCCAGGGTGTGGTAGGTGACAGTAACCAGAGACTAGTTCCCAACAAAAGGACAGCATGGACAAAGCTGGGCAGCAAGGAGGTATGGGATGTTCAAGGAACTAAGGAGAGTTCAGTGGGATTAGAGAACTGAACTAGGCCTGGAAGACAAGGAGGGAAGAAGGATGGAGAAGGAAGGGAGAAGGGATGGAGGAAGGCAGGGAGGAGAGAAGAGGGGAGTAAAGTAAGAGAAAAGGGATAGAGACAGGCTATTGACAGGACCAGATCACATAGAAATTTGTGGGCCATGAGACTTTGCACTGATGCAAAGGGACCTTGTTGAGGGTTTAACTGGAGGATGACATGCCCAGAATGGCAGTCAGGCAGATGGCTCTGGCCACAGCATGGGGCACAGATTAGAGGTGAGAACACCAAGAGCCAGGCAGGACAGTGGAGGCTGCTGCAGCATCTCTCTGGGAAGAGTGAGGGCCTGGTCCAATGAGGAGCCATGACTGGACATGTTGGCACCCATGGGACCCCCAGGAAGGAAAAGGGGCCATGGGGTCTGAATGAGGGAATGGAGGGGGCCATGAGGGTGTCCTGAATCTCCCAGATATCTTAGGCAAGTGGGCAGATGGCAATGCCACTGAGGACACAGGGAGAGCACTGGGTCTGCTGCAAAGACTTGTCAGGAAGGACACAGCCATCTGATCCCACTGCCTGCCCTGTGTAAAGGAGCACAGACTTGCACAGATCTTCAACCTATGGGCCTCTCCTGCAAGGCACTGTCTTGGATCCTAGAGGCCAAGCTGGAAGGGGCCTAGAGAAGCATTTAGATCCACCCAGTCATCTGACAGCCTTGGAGACTGGGGCCTGGGGAGGAGTCAGACTCACCCAAGGACACCCAGCAAGCCAACAGTAGAGCTGAGAACAGAGACAGTGCATCCATTGCATGGTGCAGGTGACCTGGGACAGCACCAAGCCCAGACACACGTGACATTCCCTTTACCACAGTTGGGCTTGTGGAGCCTTTGCTCCCTCTGTGGGGTCAAAAAGTGCCACCTCTGTCCCTCACTGAAGTGCAGGCTCAGAGGCCAAGCTATACTTCAGATTTCTAACTGTGAGCAGATGAAAAAGAAAAACAAACCAGGCATCAGGAGATCTGGCTTGAGCCCTGCCTCTTTTGCTAGCACATGCTGTTCAATGTCCCCTTCTCTGATCCTCAGTTTTTTCATCTATAAAAAGGGATTTAAATTGGCTCAAGGAGTGGATTCCAGTCTAAATACCTTAAATGAGATGACTATGACAGTGTTCCAGTGAGAACTACCCCTCTCCTGTGGCTCTGGTTGTTTGCAAATTAGGCAGCAGTTAGAATTGGCACACATAGCAGCTGGTCCTTCCTGTCAGGGGCCCCACAGCCTCAAGCCTCATTCACATTCCCCCTCCCCCAAGTTCACTGCCTGACCTTTCATACCAGGCTATCCAATATTCACTCAGCAAACTGATAAACTCTGCAGTTCCCAACCTCAGAGAACTTACAACCTCATAGGCCTTTGATGCATACAGGTCTCATCTGCAACAGCTCATGGGAGGCCCCTGCTTAGAACCTTCCACAGAACTCAAGACACAAATCCCACATTTGCCCTGGTCTCAGGACCCTGCCTGCCATACTGACTTCATGTTCCAGTTCTGCTCCTCCCTCAGGCCACTCCACTGACATGTGCTTTGAACATGCCCAAAGTGGTCCCAGAGTGGGGCCTTTGCATTAGCTCTGCTTGGCATGTTCCTTCCCAGATGCTTTACCTCATTCCAGTTTGCACAAATGTGGCTTCCACAGAGGCTTCTCTGGCCATCCTAGCTAAAATGACAACCTGGTCCCTTTCCACCCTCCTGTGCTACCATGCATTTTTCCCAAGCACTCATTATGACATTTTTTTACATTATGTAAATTCTATTACATTTTTATTAACTGTTTTCCCCAATGCATGTAAACGTCATGAGATAAGAGGCATGAGTTTGTCCACTGCTTCCCCTCAGTGCCTAAACAGTTCAGTAGAATTGATTGATGGATTGAATGACTGAGTAAATGAAATTAGTACTTGTGGCCTTTGTGCCATGAGAGAAGTACAAACTGCATCTCTCTAGTCCTAAAATGCGCTTTTGAAAACATCTGCCCATTTCTGAATATAGTCATGCACGCTGAAAGCAGGGCTTCTTTTCCACCAAAACCATTATGAAATCAATGGGTCATCTCCCAATTGATGGCATCTCACAAATGAGGAAACACACAAGAACCCAGAAAGGACAGGGACTCATCCTCCCCAAAGAGACTTGGTGGAATCTTCCCCAGGCAGAGACAATTTTTCAGAGCTTTAAAGAATGAATGAGCATATTTTACAGTGAGATTGTGGAAGGAGCATTCCAAGAAGGGAACCAGCAGGTGCAAAGGCACAGAGGTCAGGAACAAAGGTTGTCTGTTGCAAGATTTCCATATATGCAGCAGCTGCAGGAAAGATATTGGAGGTAGCAGCTAAAGCTGAGGCAGGAGAAGACTGCTTAAAAAAATGATGCAACTACTCTTCAGGATACAGGCTGTGCTCCAGGAGCAAGTAGTAGCCGTGGAGGGCTTTGAGTCCTGTTTCCTCCCATCTCACATCAATTCCATATCAGACGACACGGAAAAGCATCCTAATGGATTTAGTAAAAGAGGCTAAGTCCTAAATCCAAGCATCAGAATCCCAAATGTACTTTTTCTTTTTTCTCTCTATTATCCAGGTCATTTGATACTAGACCCTGCTTCCATTTGCCTTCAAAGCCTGGGCCTGTAGGGTATGGTACTCTCTCTGGCACCCCCTAGGAGACCTGAAAGAAAGTTAGGAAAAATGGATGCCCTACCCACTCTGGACAGCCTTCCTGCCTCCGGTGGGTTGATCTCTCTCCTGCTCAGGAAAGGAGGGGCAGGAGAAAGTAGAGCTCCTGCCTTCAGGCTCCCTTCTAACAGTCTTGTGCACTGGGGACATCCACTGTCTTCTCTCCTTGTAATGTGGCTGATATTACTATTCCTGTTTTCCAGATGAGAAGACTGAGGCCACCATTCTAGCACCTGGTAATGCTTGGACTATAACAGATACTTTTTCTGTATTTCATTTTCCCATAAGAGCTGAGAGCTTACTATGTGCCTCTGCAGAGAATCCCCTCCACCTTGGAAAATGCCACAGATGCTTGAAATGCTTCTCAGATGAGCTCTTCTGCAAAGCTCTGCCTGGCCTCCCTGAGCAGGGTCTGTTTCTCTCTGCTCTGCTTCTCTCCCATTCTGTGTGACATGAGGTTCACCCCTCAGCCTCCCATTCTTCTCAGGCAGAGACTGCTCCTAGCACACAGGAGGTCTTCACCACACACTGGTTAAAGGCATGAATGAGTGCGTAAGCAACCAGGTGGTCAACACAAAGCTGCAGCTCTGCTGGAGAGCAGAGTCAAGAGGAAGACACAAAGCTGTAACAGGCACTGGGGTTGCCAGCCTCCCTCCCACCAGGCTCTCATGGCTCAGAGCAAGAGGAAGGGGTTCTGGGCTGCCTCCCACTAGGAAAGATGAGAGAGACTTCCCGCAGAGGGAGCTTAGAGCAGAGCTTTGAAAAAGGGCACAAAGGCCTTTCTAAGCTGGGTGGGGATGGTCAGCCAGCTGTCCTGGCAGCAGCCACGCCTCGGAAGCAAGGCGTGGGGGTGGGGCTCATTTAACAAATGGAGCCCGACATTCAACAGCCCTTCACCAAGCACCCACAGAACAGAAAGTAATCTTTGAGTCTGCAGTTAATTTGTTCTTTTAATGGACCCATCTTGTTATCAGCTACTAAAATGGGCTTTCCCATTAGCCACTGGAGTCCAGGGAGGCAGCTGTTTTCCAAGTTCCTCTGCCTTAACGAGGATGGGCACGTATGTGCTCACGTGCTGGAGGGAGCAGGGTCTGCTCATTCCATGACACACACAAGCTTTGCCCCCCACTCTAGACACACCCAGGGACACCTAAATACAGGGCATCATGAGCACAGAGACTCAGGCCCAAGATGTTGGAATATCAATTCTGCTAATGTCCACACAGTACATGGAAAAGTCTCAGGGAATCCTATTTTCATTTTTTAAAAAGCAGAACTGCAAACAGCCTTAGAGAGCATTGCATCCAAGCCTGTCTTGTGACAAAGAGAGGGAAAACCCGAGAGAAAAAAATCAGCTCTTCCAAGACTTCACAGGCACCTTGATTCGAAAGCCAGATCTAGAACCCAGGTCTCCTCATGCCCAGTCTCAGGAGCCTCTTAAAATGTAAATAGCAAAGGTAGACACAGGTGCCTCAGAGTTGGGTGCCCTCGCCAACCTCCTTTGCTCATTTTCCATTCCACCACCTGTCCCCTAACGTGAACCTACTTATAGCAGCACAGCGCAGCTCACAACAGTTACGCTCTCGACATGTGTTTAACACTTTACAGTTTACAACTGCTGTTCCTTATTAACTCTCAGTCTCAAAGGTAGGCAGAGCTGGCCTTATTTTAATCCCCATTTTCCAGATAACGAAGCCCAGGTTCAGAGACAGTAAGGGATTTGCCCAAGCTCATAGCTTAGAAAGATAAGACCAAAATTCAAAGCCAGGCCTCCCAAATCCAAATCACAGTTCTCCCTAGAGCCACTGTATGGCTGCTGGGGCAGAAATTAAGGTTCATTTCTCCTCAAATTGCACTCAGAGACCTGAGCAGAAAGAGGCACACACATACACCCATCAGCCCAACACGTGTGGCTGAGCAAATGAACAAGATTGGAACGCATCCACCGCAGACTGCCTCCCCCTACTCACTGCTCCCTCCACTCACTGGCCAAGGCTGGCCCAAATCTGCCAGCACTCCGGGCACTTAATAAGCAAAAACATCAAGTCACTCAATCAATAAGCTCAGCTGTCGACAACAAGCGAGTGCTGAGCACTCCTAAGAGCTAATAATGCTTTGAGCTATAAACATGACCATTAGTTGGGCTCCCACCCTGCCAGGCGGGTTCTGCCACTATGGGCAGGGGCACTTGCAGCCAGAGGCTATGGCATTTCACGGGTGGCTGAGCCCACTCTGCCTGCGCAGGCTGGACTGTTGCTACCACTTCCCTTTCCTGACATTTCCCAGTACCCCTGCCTGTGATCCAAACTGGGGCTGCCAGGTTGAGGAGTCACCCACTGGATTCTTCCAGAACATGAGGAAACCTTGAGAGTCATGCCTCCAGGAGTCCTCACAGTGAAACTCCTGGGGTCTCCATAACCACAGGGTGTAACCCTCATGGAGCTGCCAGTAGGTGAGCTTGCACAACTGGCCCTTGTGGAGACCCTTTCCATAGAGGAAGTCAGACTATGTGCATTTGAATCTGGTTATGTACTAGCTGTGAGATCTTGAGCAAACTACTTGCCTTCCCTGTGCCTCAGCTGCCTTCTCTGCAAAACATAAATAACAATGACCTCCCAAAGTGATGGCAAGGCTAGAAAATGACTTCTGTGCCTAACAAAGTGCAACTTGCTTGAGAACAGAAGCAGGACAGTGATCCATGGAGCCATCTGCGTGAATGGAGAAATCAGCGTGGTTAAAAGGGGGAGGAGGTGTGAACCAAGCAGACCATTTTTCCTGCCTCCCGAGCCTTGACATCAAGGATGGTCTGTGACAAGTAGAGGGTCTGCGTGCTTCCAGCAGCCTCCTCCAGGTGACAACTGACCTTCAAGCCCTGTTCAGCCAGGGCAGGTGGGGGAGGTGAGGGATTAGCAGGCCAGGATGGTACAAGAAGACAGTGCTACCTGCCAGAATGCCAGACCTGAATCAAGATAGATTTGAGCTCTGTCATGATCCCAAATGCTAGATCACACTCTTAGCCTCTCCTTTGAATGAACTGTGGCTCCAGTAGGAAGTTGTAACATCTGAGGATTGGCCTTCATTAGTGTTGTTCCAGAACGGAGGATCAGGGGCATGTATTCCCCCAGACTCCCAGGGGAAAGCAGTATGTCTTCTAACAACTACAGTTATTTGAAAGTGATGTCAAAACAAGTCATTTTTTCCTCTCCAAAATCTTAGAGCATTTTTGTCTCTCCAATGACTTCATCTCTCTGTCTGCCTGTCTGTCTGCCTGTCTGTCTCTATCTCTGTGTCTACCTTTTTGTCTCTCTTTTTTTCTCTTTGTCTTCAGGCTCTTTTCCATGTGTTTCCATTCCTTTTTCTCCCTTTATCTTTTATCTCTCTTTTATGTCACAGACATATCCTGTATGTATTTGAATGTGTTCAATCTTATTTCTCCTGTACTGTCTCTTGTCATTCAGTGCAGAATTCCTAAACACTTGTGGAAAAGAGCTACTGCCAATGCCCAGGGATAAGGGAGAAAGTGTCTGCTGGTGTGTATTCAGGACCATGGACAGAGTTCCACATTCCAGAGTTGTGAGATCCTGCCCTAAAGCAAGGAAGACAACTGGCTGCCTGGGGCCTGGGCCATGGACCAGAGAGATGTGTAGAGGAAAAACATGGCACCAGCTCCCGGGACCTGCGAAAGTAGAAGACGAGGGGTCTGGATGAGTGGAAAAGGACAAAGTTGAGAGCAGAGGGTAAAAGGACCCCAAGGGTAATGAGCTTCACAGAAAGGTGACAGCAAGTGAAGGGCTAGGCTAGGGTCCGGGTATGCCAGAGTACAAAAGTGAGAGGCAGCAAAGTGTGAATGTGCCTGTAATTTGAGTGATGTGAAGGCAGTGGCGTGAGGGGAGACCTATGGTGCAACCCAGAAGGTGGACTGAGTTGACCTCAAGCTTCCAAGTGTATCCTGAGTCACAGGGGCAAGTGGAGGCCTTGGAGCTAAGCCCCAGGGAGTGGCAAGGGAGCTGAGTGCTCACACCCAGGCTCTGCTTGAGGAGCAGACAGGCAGGAAAGCAGGCCGTTCTACCAGGCTGGTGGGTAAATATTTAGAGGGCTGTTTCCACGTGTGTAAAAACTTAGTGCATCTGCTAGGCAGTATTTGAGGAGCTGGACCCAGGCCAGCAGGAAGCCTGTTTAAGCCTTCTAACTCATGCTCCCCTGGCCCCCTCTACACCGGCCTTCTGGCTCTCCAAGATGCTTGGGGCACTCAGCCTACTGGTACACGTGCTGGCACATACTAGCACTCTGGGCATAGAGACATAATTAGACACATGCACAGATGCACATATGAATACACTCCCAGACATTCACCACAGACTCACATCCAGACACACACAGATAGCACCTTGCATGCCAACTTACACCCATGCACACAGTCACACTGTATGCCATACAAGCAGGCTCTATGGCTCGCATGTCAGTGCAAATACATCCACAGTGGCCCACACACTTGGTTCCATAGCATGATACCCCCATGTGCATATACGATGTATACGGAAGTACACAGAAAACAGTAACTGCAGACTAAGTAATATTACAGGTGGAGCAATACATACACAGAAAGTATGCAAGACCTCACATAGAGACCAAATAAAAACTTTAAACAGCATGTCACACACTCTCACAAACACAC
Source organism: Dasyprocta punctata (assembly GCA_004363535.1). NCBI lineage: Eukaryota > Metazoa > Chordata > Mammalia > Rodentia > Dasyproctidae > Dasyprocta > Dasyprocta punctata. Next base: position 66,139 of record RJWM01005284.1, on the reverse strand, counting down.
ATAGGCACACACAGGCATTTAATACCTGTGGACTCACATAGCTCACACATTATCACTGTTTATTTGTCAAAGATCCCAGATGCATCCTGAAACATTGCAGGATGCCCTGCACAAACAGCTTGTCACTACCACGAGGCTTCAGACTTTGGAGTAGATAGTTAACACAGCAGTGGTTACGAGACTCACTCTGGAGTCAGATGGCCTCAGAATCCCAGTGATGCCATTTACAAGCTGATCTTGGAGGGGTTTGTAGAATTAAATGAAACAATGCACTCAGAATGATACCAAGCACATGGTAAGTACTTAGTAAACTCTATTATTATCACACAGCTTACAAGTATTCACTGTTCTCACTTTATGCACAAAGAAATTGAAGCTTAGAGAGTGGGGATGACTTGTTCAGGGTCTTAAGATTAATAAGCCAGGCTCTGAATGACAAATATCACACGTTGTTCTTAATAAGTGGAATGTAAAAGAGATGACAAGAGAGTAGAAGGAATGTTATTATTAGACAAGAGGAAGGAAGCAAGTGGGAAGGGAAGAGGGTATGAGAGAAGGTAATAGGGAGGTAGGGTTATAAGCAAAATATACACATTGACCTTCCTCCGGCAAAGAAATGTGAAACTAGGGGCAAGGTGGAGATAAGGGGATGACAGTGAGGTGAAAATGATCAAAGCATGTTATATGCATGTATGGATCTGTCAAAATGAAACCCATTCATCTGCATAACAATAAAAAAGAATGAAAAAAGATGAGTGGATGATAGTGATGATGATGATGATCTCTAACAGCAGATACTTCTCACTAATGAGTCTGGAACTGCTGTAAATGTTTTCATTATACACGATTACATTTCATTGCCATACCAACTACATGAGATAGGCACTACAATTGCATTCCCTTTAGAGTTGGGGAAACTGAGGCACATAAATGTTAAGTCACTCTACCTAAGTTGCAGAGGTGATAAGAGAAAATCAGAAGTTGGCTCCAGAGTGTTGCAGAGTTGCATGGGAATTGCCCTGGCCATCCTACCCACTCCCACTTCCCTCTGCCCACTTCCCCATGAATTCCAGGAACCTGGAGTTACATTGTGTCCATGGAACTCATGTTCTACCTGTCTGCTTGGGCCCTTCTCACTGACTCTGTCAGGACCTCTTCTTGGGTCTGTACTTGTTTCTAGGGATCCAGGCCTTCCCCTTGGGCCAAGGTATGGAGAACTCAAGGGCACAAGAGCCATGAACCCTGGATTTCACTCCCAGACTGTAATTCCATAAATCACATGGTCTTGCCAAGTTCCAGGACTTATTGGTTTACACCCTTCCCATCTGTGAAATGAGAATGACTGCTGCCCCTCAGATAAGTCATTTCTAGAATCGAGATCTTTGTGAACAAGGATGGTTTTTTGTGCAATATGAAACCATCAATGGCTATTGACAATAATATCAGGGAGCTGGAAAGCCTTGGCTCCCAGGTTCTGTGCTCAGAGAAGCATTTGGATCTCTGTTTGGCTTTCCTGGTAATATCCATAAGCCCCAGGATCCTTCTGAAGAAAGTTCTAAGAAAGAAAGGGTCCCAGGGCCAGCAATTGCAGAACCTTGGAAACAATAAATAAATAAATAAATAAATATGAACCTTGGAAGCAATCTGTTCTGTGGCTTTTTCCAGCAATAAGGAAAAAACATTCTTGTGAGAATAGGCTATGTTACACTGCAGTAACAAATAACACCCCCCAATTTCACATGCTGAAAAGTCACATGATTTCTTGCTCACATCACATTTCTATCACTGATAAGTAGGGTCACTGCTCACATCACCAGTAAGTAGGGCCCTAGACTGATAGAAAGACTATCTTGCACACTGCCAGGCCTGTGACCAGAAGGAAAAGAGAACTTTAGGGGATCTCACTATATCAATGAATTGCTTGGCCTGGAAGTGATGTATACTAATTCTGCTCACATTCAGAGTCAGAACTAACAGACAATCCCCCTCAGGGAGACAGGGAAAGCAATGCAGCCATGCAGGTATGGATGGGTAAGACCACTAGAAATAAGTGATCAGTACCAATGATGACAACTGCAGAAAAGAAGCAGCAGCTATAGTCCAACATCAGGTGAACACTGAGCCCTATGACCAGGGCTCTTGGGGTAAGGCCAACCTACTGTGATGGGTAAATGTACTCAGTCCAGTGAAATAATCCATTCCAGAGCAATAGTCAGTGAAACACAAGGATCATGGGGTGCTAGAGGTCTGGATTTTCATGTTGCATTTGTAACTGAATGACGTGTCCTGTGGTACAATTATATCTTCTCTGAGCCTCAGTTTCTTCATTTGCAAAGCAGGGTGAACTCTGCCAAAAAGGCTCCTGAGGAGAGAGCATCCATATGGTACCTGCTGCTAGTCCTGGCACAAGGGGAGGCAATTGTTCCCCAAGGGAAAAAGCATGGAAAAGACACCTTGCTTTCTGGCCCCAACCTCTGAGCCTGGCATTGTCCATCTCCTTGATCTATTGACCCCTGCTGCCATGGGATTTCTACTGTCCAGTCAAGCCTCATGGGAGGTTGGCACACTCCATACTGTTTTCCCAGCTCTGCGAAATGAAAGGGGGCAGGTAGGGTACTGAATACCTCATAGATGGATGATCCAAAGAAAATGATTAAAGCATATCAATATGCTTATTAATGAGAGCCACAGGTAACTGCTGAGACCTTGGCACCGAGGGCAAGCAAACTGGTCCAAAAAGCACAGGGTGGGTTGCTCATCCTGACATCTCCCTCTTCTGGAACTACAGTTGCCTCTGGTCTTGGGGTAACTGGTGGATAGCCCCCAGCTCAGGCTGGAGATGAACAAGGGTCTATCCTCCTTAAGCCTATCCTTTCTTCAGCCTCTTCATCTTTTCAATTTGTTCTCCTGTACACAAGCACACAGCCCCATAGCTCCAACTATCACCCAAAACTGTTCAGCTTTCGATTCTCTCTCTGATCCAGATCTGAGCTATGGGTTCACATATCACTTTCCTTCTGAGCACCTCCATGCCCAAGTGCACAGACACCCCTAGCTCAGCCTAATTCTCCCTGTTCAAACCTAATTCACCTTCTCTTCCAGTCTATCCCAATCTGGTCATCCTCCACATTCTCAATGGTGGTTCATAAACATTTGAAGTCAACACAGCATCAGTGCCCTCTCTGGAACTGGAGATGGTAAGAGGTGAGAAATAAGTGATCTCCACCCTTGGCAAGTTCTTAGTCTCAAGGGGTAGACAGATGATGATCAAGCTCTGCAGTCTGAGAGACCAGATAGGAAGATTGGGGCCTAATTGACCTCCTCTTTGAGCACTAGGCAGAAAGGCAGAATGCAAGCATGCTGACATGTTGCAGGTTCTAGGGAAAAAGTTAATATAGCTGGGTTCTTGTTGTCTACCCAGACATGTACCATGGGTGGTGGGAGGCAGATGAATCATATGATGCTCTAATTGGTTGTTACTGTGTCTGAGTGACTAAAAGCAGTGTGAGCCAGTCATTCAGGGATCTTCAATGAAGGAAGACAAGAAGCCTCTGGTCCCCACATTTTAACCTAATCTTGTGTCTCTTTGCTTTCCATCTTCATTCTTCCCTCCATCAGGTGTGAAACTCATAGACTGGCTCCTATAAGTGGTGCCCAAACAGGGACACTGGCTGGGGAAGTCCACTGAGGGGAAAAGTGCAGTGAATCAGTGACAGGGACTTCTGCAACAAAGAGGAGCTGGCTGGCAAAAGAGAAAAAAAAAAAGAAAAAGCAACATGAGCATGTGCAGAAAAGTTTCAGCCAGGGTAATGGGGCAGAGTTCATCGATTGAAGAACAGCATTATATTCCTTTGTTGGAAATTAATGTTGTACCAGTCTGGCACCCAAGTTAGTACCTGGTTGATTTCTCATATGTTTTAAGATGTTATCAAACACAATCTTCGGTTTCCTCAGAGGTGCACATTTGATGTAGACAGCTGGGATCGAGTGAGAGAGGATTTGGTGCATGCTTATAACCAGGGCTCTGCTATATCTCCTGAAATTTTCCTCACATGAAGCTTGGTTCATGCCGTTCTTTGTCCTTTAGTTGAAAGAGGACATCCCACACCTAGTGCATCTGTGAGAGAATATAATAATGAAGATGAAGAGCCCTGGTTCCCTTCTCTCCCTCCTCCTCTTTCTCCTTCCCTTCCAACTGTGGTTGAGACAGAAGTAGTGTCTCTTCATCAAAGATTGGTTAGACAGGCTGGCTCCAACATTACACTGCAATGGCAGAAACACAGGAAGAAGCAAGGTACCCTGCAAGTGAGGAAGGAGTTAGTCAAGAAAATGCCCTAAGGAGGTAACCTGAAGGAGGAGAGTCCTGGGAATAGTGGGAGGTGGCATTGCAATAAAGGTAACACAAAGGACTAAGCCGTTGTTGGTACTGTCACCATGCATTCAGATAATGTAAGCCTCTGGGGTTGAAGCCTTGAATGCAAATTTGGAGGAAAAGAGAGAGTGAGTGGAACTGGATGTATAAGTAAGCAGGAGACAAGGGTTTCAGTGTCACCAGGCTGGATTCCAAAAACAGACTCCCTCTGCTAATGGGGACATTACTGGCAGGTTGTTTCATCAAGGATAGGAGCATCTCTGGAGACTCCTTTAGCACAGCCAAATCCTACCAAGCTGCCCAGCTATGGCAGTCTTTTGCCTTGGCACCTCTGCTCTCTCTTAGCTTGTGCCAGCATCAGACCCTAAAGCCTGACTCCTCCTCATTTTTTTGGACTCTTTCATGAACTCTAGTGCTTCTAGAGCTTTGGCCTGCCTGCTACTGAGTCAAGGGTACTCACATAAGGCCAGCTGGAAAACAGGGAAGTCTGTGGCTGCTGCTTTGGGAGAGGATAGGCACAGATGGGACTGATGAACAGAGGGAGTTTGAGAAGTCTGGCCACCCTCATATCTTGTGCTGCAGCAGGTCCATGAGGCCTTGAAGGAAGAAGCTATACTTACTTTCAAGGGCAATGGGAAACTTTAGAGGATTCTAAAGAAGGGAGTTATACAGATGAATATGTGAAGCAAGCAGATGATGGGAAGATCTGACGAGAGCTTAGTGGTTTAAGCCTGCCAGAATAAGCAGAGAGGAGGCAGCCACAGAGTCACTAATAGGGCACAGAGTACACTAATAGCAGCTAGTCTCTGAAGAAAGTTCATTTCTAAGACTCACAGAGGGCAGAGTTCACCCATCTCTGCCTCTTTCTGGAGACAAGGAGCAAGAATCTTGCTCAAGGTCAGTGTTGAGTGCCTGAGCTGAACTTGGACCCAGTCTCTGCTTTAATGTTGTAGAGTCTCCAGGCTGACGGTAAACAAGGAACCTTCACAGAAGTGGAGAAGCCATCCTTAGATCTGTCTTGTGAATGCAGTTAAAACCTGCAACCCCACTTCCTTCACATCTCATTTTTCTGGAGTTTCTGCATCAAGGACAGAGGCAGCCAAATCAGCAACCACACTGCTGTGAGGGCCCGACAGAAATCCTGAGAGGGGTCCTAATGGGCCAACTAGTATCTGAACAGAAGCCCACAGTTCAACCATACAGGAACAACAGAAGCTGCTGCTGCAGCCAGACCCTTTCAGAAACATTTTAAGGCTGCTCATCAGTCTGTTTTCAACTGGTCTTCTCTCCCTCTGGAAGCCCGAAAAGGGCCTGTACAGGGGCTACCATGCAGAGCAATAGCCCCTTACACTGGCTCAGACTTCTTTTTCCTCTCTGGGCCTTTTGCCTCTTAAATCTGTTCTGCAATACATACTCTGTCATTTTGCTGCCCTCTGTCACCAGCTCTGTCCCTGTTTCTCTCTGTATCTTCCTGGATCTTAATAAGTCTTTCATTTGAGTCTTCCAAGTCTCTCTGGGTCTCTGCCTTGGTCTATGTGTGTCTGTGTCTATGTCTTTCTTTCTCTTTCTCCATTTCTGTGGCTCTTTTCAATGGCACCATCACAGACCATCAGAGTAGAGTGGGCTTTTAGACTTCATCAGGCCCAAATCTACTCTGTAGAAATGAGGACACTGGGGCCCAACAAGGTAAGGGACTTTCCCACAAGCTTACATCTAGTCTTGTACTCCTATGGTTGAAGCTTTTCTCATTTTATCCAACTAGACTTTCTTGCCAGCTGTGATTCTACTAAGCAGATGGAGGAAGAGGAGCAAGATAAGGAGGGCACTGGTGAGTCTACTGCAGTGAGGTACAGGAGGGAGAGCCCCGAGCCAGCAGGCAAGAACTTGGTTCTGGGGATAGCTGTCTGCACACATGCTCTTTAACCTTGGGTTTATCTTACCACCTCTGAACTCCATCCCTCATCAGTGAATGGAGATACCTGGAGCAAGCCTGGCTGCTTCACAAGCCTCTGGTTAATGTCCTACTTGAGAAAGAATGTGGAGGTGCTTTGGGATAAGTAGTAGAGCATCATGTAGCAATGGAGGGCAGGACAAGGACTGATGACTGGTAATCATGATGGCCCTGAGGATGATCATGACGGCAGTGATGGTGATGATGGTAATAATGGTGATGCTGGGGACAATGGTGAGGAGGATAATGGTGACAATGACGTTGGTGGTGAAGGCAACAGTGGTAACGATGGTGACATTGATGCCAGCAATAGTGATGGTGCTGACAATGGTGATCATGTTCATGATGACAGCAGTATAATGCCCTGGATCCTGCTGGCACTGAGATGTGAAACACAGTGGGCTTTGGAGGCAGCAGGTCCTCTCCACCTCACATCTAGCAAGTCTCAGGCCTCTGTCACCTCTGTGTCACTCAAAGTGTCGGATCTAGGCTCCAGACTCCACAGCCTCTCTATGTTCCCCTCCCTACAGGTGCCCATCTTGGATGAGCCCATATATGTCACCTTCCTCTGGTAGCATCAGTGGCCCTTCCCTGGTCACCTCCCCAGCTGTCCTTTCCCCTCACTTAACCCTGCGCCCAGTCAAGGAGAGTACACACATTCCCACACAGCTGCTTATACCAAGGGACACCTTGTGCATCCATGCCATGGCCTCCCCTGTCCAGAACCAACCTACAGTCAACTTCTGAGGACAGACTCCAGATGGACACAGCCCTGCTTGCTGCCACACTCAATTCTTCCTCAGCACCTGAGGCAGGACCACTGTGAACATAAGAGTGTTACTCAGGGATAACAGGAAGTCCAACTCTTGGTCTTGGTTTTCCCCACACAGCTATCACCTATAAGTCTCTGGAGCCTACAAGAAGAGTTTTCCCCATGCATACAGGGAGATCAGTGGCTCCTAAGTTTTGCCACTACCCTGTCAGTCCTCAATGGACTGGAGCCAGGACAGTGAAGTTGCACAGGGCAGAGTTCTCTCAGTGCCACAGGAGCAATGCTCCTGTCTGCACAACCCCCTGCTTAGCACAGGGAGGGGGCCGGGACTAGCCTGGGAATCAGAAGGAATGAGGAGCAGGAAATAGCACAATTAGAGAAAACTGAACACAGACATATAGAGCTCCAGTATCCTCATTCTGGCAATACCTCCCATCTGTTGTGCCTCAGTTTCTCTTTGTAGGGGGCATATAGCCTGGCAGATATGGAAGCCTCGTGGGTGTTCTCACTGTGAAATTTGGCAGAGCCTGGAAATCTCTGACCACCCTGATCCCCAGCCCCCAAGGTCACTCACAGACTCCCCCGTGCCTTCTCCCCCGCTGTAGCTGTGACTTTGACTGGCACCTCTTGGGAATCAATCACTCCCACTGAAACCAGGCCTGGCCCCTGACATTCCAATTAAACACTCCATTCTGACCTTGGTTGCATCATCTTGGCTTGGAATAACGTCATCTATCTTCCCTGGACGGACACAGTCCGCAGGCCAGGCGGGGGGACTAGCAGTCACCCATCCCTGGAGCCAGCCTCAGTGCCACAGGGACATATTTCAATCACAGGGAGCCACAGCACTCTCTGGAAGCAGAGCTGTCTGCCTTCTCTGGGACAAGCATCCATCTCTGCAGGGGGAGACAAGTGGCCTTGGTCCCTGCCAAGGGGAGCCCTGTGCTTACCCCACTGCCTTCCCATTTATCAGCTGTCACCTGCCAGCCAGAAACTCAAGAACTCAGGTGGCAAATGAAGGGAAGGGAGACAAGGGCAGGAGCTGATGGCACTTGGTCAGATGAGGGTGACAGTCCCTGGTGGGGTGAAGGAGACTTTGGCTGGTCAGGGAAGAGTCAGCCTTTCATGAGGCAGCCCTGAGACTGATGAGAGACAGTTTTGACTGGGGCATGTCCCAGAATGATTGGAGAGTCCCATCCTTGGGGACCACCTGTCTGATCGGGAGACATATTCCTGTCTTGTGGAGCATCGGGGCTGACAGACACAGTTCCTCCTTGACCACAGAGACATCTGAAGAGGAGACCTGGCTTCTGCCTCCTGTATCCACACTGTGTAGGCCCTGAGGAAGATGAGCCCCTCCATATTGTGCTTCCTAGAGAAACTCTAGGAACTAACCTCACCTGAATCAAATTCAACTGCATGCTTTTATTCCTGTATATCCTCAAACCAGTGACTCAGCCTCTCTGACCTTCTTCCTGTACCTGGAAAATGGGACTTACCTTGAGGAGAAAGAGCGGCCAAGGAGGGTATCTGGTACATGGAGACCCCAGGAAGGATGGTGGACACTGGGTCAGACTCATTCATGGGACCAGGAGAGAAGTGGCCTCTCTGGTCCTCAAGAAGAAAAGGAGTAGTAACCAAACCAGACACTGGGGCCAGGGGAGGGACCCAACCCACCAAACCCATGTCTAAAGTTACCAGAAAATGGCACAGGGGCCAGATGTCCAGGAAGAGCACTGGAGATGAGCCAGAGTCTAGACTGTGGTGGTGGAGGGCACGATACTCCCACAGTCACCCTAGATTTTTATATTGTCTTCTGTTACCCCAGGGGCAAGAGCAATGCTGCCTTGGGCACCCCCACCTCCCAGGAGCTGCTTCTGAGCTGGCACTGCTTCCCTCGGGTTATTTTTAGTTTGTTTTCCCAGTAATGATTCTTTTGGGTGGATTTCAGGGTTGTAGCTTCACGCTCTCTGGGAGATGGGAGCGGTATCCATACAAAAAATAAAAAAAGAAGAAGAAGAAGGGAAAAAAGAGGGTTGTTATTCATAGTAATTCAACTGGATTTGTAAAGTTATGATTAAGCATTTGTTGCCAAAAAAGTCACTTTGATTTGGCTCGCCTTGGAGCTGTTTTCCCTACCCAGTTTTGCTTCCTGCCTTACATGGGAGGTCCAGAGTGTTTTGGGAGCTGTCCAGGACATAGAAAGGCACTAAAGTGACACTAAGGGAAAACAAAGCAAAGCCTTTGTGGTCTGTGTCTGAGAGAAGAATAAGCAAGCATGAGCAGCGCACTTACCACCCACCAGTCACTGCTCCAAAGACCTGTGTTACTATCAACACCCCATTTCACAGATGAGGAACTGGGCACTGACAGGTTAAGGCACTTGTCTGAGGTTACACAGCTAGGAGGTAGCAGAGCTGAATTTGAACTTAGGCAACCTGGATCTAGGACTTGGGTTCAGAAGGGTGCACTAGCCAGCCCCTAGTAACCACATGAGAGACAAGTGCTAAGGTGAAAATGAGGCTCCCATGAGGCCAGGGTCGGTCCCTCTTCTATGTTCTGCCAGGCAGGACAGTGACTGCTTTTCTTGGCCAGAGGAGAGGTGAGGCCTTGAGTGAGGAAACCTACTGTAGGAGACCATCTCTCTTTGCATGTCTCCTGCTCATGCAGTTTGAGTACGCATGAGAAGCCACAGGATGCTCAGCCACAGAAGGTGAAATGGGATGTGCTCTGAGCAGGTGAGCCAAATATAGGCTTTTGGGGCAGACAGACACGGATGGAATCTCAGCTCTGCCTCTTTATAGCTGTGTAACCTTGAAAAAGTTACTTTGCCTCTCTGAATCTCACCTTCCTCTTCTCTACATGGAGATAATATTTATAAGCTACTTAGAATTATAGTGAAGTAAGCCAGGCATGGTGACGCATGCTTTTAATCCCAGCACTCGGGAGGCTGAGGTAGGAGGAGCGTCATGAGTTCGAGGCCAGCTTGGGCTACAATGCTGGTGCAAGGCCGGCCTGAGCTACACAGTGCGACCCTGCCTCAAAAAACTAGGGCTGGGAGTTTGGCTCAGTGGCTTAAGCACCTGCCTGGCAGGTGTGAGATTGTGAGTTTGATTCCCGGTGCCACCAAAAAGGAAAAGAAAAAAGAAAAAAGAATTATAGTGAAGTTTCAAAGGAGTAATAGATGGAAAGTACCTGAGACTGTGCAGGACAGAGGCATCCAAACTGCTGCCTCCTTTGCTATTCATTCGTTCAGTACATTCATTCATTTATTGGCACAGTAAATATTTAGAAAACTTCATTCCATGTATGAAACTGTGTCCAACATTGTAGAAGATTTAAAGATGAACAAAACACAGTCTTTGTCCTGAGGAATTTTGTGAGAGTAGAAGAAACAAAGACAGAGGTAGGGTGAATTCTAACTATGAGGCAGACAGTGATGAATCCCACCTCGGGGAGTGAACCAGGCTTTGAAGGAAAACCTCTAAGAGATGGAGACGGAGAAACAGGTCTTCCTCCATAGCAAAAGGACACTCTGGCAGAGATAGTCACAGCTCGCAGGGGGAGAGTGGTTAAAGGGCAGATAGGATGGCAGAGGGTGTGTCAAGCTCTAAAAGCAAATCTGGGCATCTGGAATCAGTCCTTTAGGCAGTGGGGGACCTCAGATGGTTTTACAGTAAGAATAAAACACAGGAATCTGCAAGTTATATTTTGAGAGTGTGATGGGAACCTGAAGCAAGAATTTCATCTTAGGAGAGCAGGAAGGAGAACTTGAGTTTTGACTCTAGTTCCAAAATGAGCTCTTGGGTGAAATCAAGCAGTGTCCATTGTTCATGCATTACCCGAATGGCCTCTAATGGCTGTCTAGACATACAGTCTACAGCAATAGGGCTTCTCTTCAGCGAGCCCAGCCTCCTCCCATTCCTCAGCATGCCTGGCTCCTCCCTCACCTTTCCCAGCAGCCCAGACTGGCCCTGTTCACCCAATGAGAGAATTCCGGGTGAAGCCAATTCCAAGATGCAGTAGCGCTAGCACCTCAGCTCTACGGAGTCCCAGGCATTATCTCAGGAGGCTCTGGGAGAGGAAGGACCCTAGCCTCTCTTCCTCTCACCCCTGCACCTGGCAGTCAAATCAAGCATGTTATAGTAATATCAAGATTACTGCCATTTAGTTACTGCTGGGCTGTGGCAGAAATAGTCTCTTACCCCACCCCCACCCTGCCTTGGGCAATGCTTTGTCCTGGAATTAAGGGAGTCTGCATGGGGGTGGGGAGGATAAGGGGAAAGTAGCATCCAGCCTGTATGGCCAGAGTCCAAATCCTCTGTTGGCTGGGAGCCCAGGGTGGTCCCAGCTTACTGTCCATGTGTGCCAGAGGGAGGAGGGGAGAGGAAATAACTAGAGTCAGCAGGCATGGGTATGGGGAAGGAAGGACCGGAAGGAGTGTGCTATCTGAAGAGGAACTAAAGGTGGAGATTCTAGAGAAATGAAAGTGAAAAGGTGCTCCAGAGGGAACTCATTTTGCAGAGTCAGTGTGTGTGTGTGTGTGTGTGTGTGTGTGTGTGTGTGTTGTATATGCATGCACGGCCAAGATGCTTTAAAAGCTTTCTAATGTCTTTGGCCCTCGCGTGCGAAAGTCTGCATGATTAAGTGCAGTAACCCTAGCACGCATATCATCACAGGCACAGACCTCTGTGTGTGGGGACCTCCGTTCAGGGGACAGCGGCCTGCTGGCCTCTCTAGCTTCCGTCTCTAGCTCCACCCCAGCTCTCAGGGACCCTGACACACCTATCCCTCTTCTGGAAAGCAGCTCTGCCTCCTTCTACTCCCTCTTCTTGCCTCTTCCCAGGCCTACACTAAATTGTCCCTCCTTCAGTGTAGCCCAGAAGTCACCTCCTCCAAGGAGGTGCCATCCTTGCCCTGCCACACCCATGACCTAGGCTGATCAGAAGCCACTGTCCTCATGTTTTCCTTTCCACAGCACTCACAGCTACCATGCAATGTAATCCAGTGGGTCTGCCCTCCTGCCTGTCCCACCTCTGAGTGCCTGGTGGGGATGGGCACGGGGGTGAACTGTGCAGTGATGACTCAGTGCTCAGGACATAGAGGGAAACTGAGCAGCAGAAAGTAAAGTGCTCAGGACTTGAGACAGACAAGGCAGTTTCAAGTCAGGCTGCAGAGTGAGTGACAGGTGAGACTGTCAGGTGGAAGTATTTCCAGTATACCCACTTAACACAGCTGTTCCAAGGAAATTATGAACAGCAGCTCTTCCTACTCTCAAAAAAAAAATAATCCCAGTTTTGAATGGTAAGTTATAGGCACTGTTACGAGCTAAATTGTGTCCCCCTAAAATCGATACGTTGAAGTCCCAACACTCAGTAACTCAGAATGCAAGCATATTTAAAATAATGTCTTTAAAGAGGTCATTATGTTCAAACAGGGCCATTAGCATTGGGCCCTAATCCATTACAACTGGTGTCCTTACGAAAAAAGGAAGAGGCAGCAGAAATTCATGAGTACAGATATGACGCTGTGAACACACAATAGGAGGGCAACCATCTGCCAGCCAAGGAAAGTGGCCTTGGGGAAACCAGCCTTGTTAGCACCTTAATTGTGGACTTCCAGCCTCCAGAAGTGGGAAGTAGAAAGTGAATTCTTGTTGTTTGAACCACCCAGTCTGTGGTGGGCTGTTATGGCAGCCTCAGCAGACTAGTCCGGTCTCCTTGCATTATGAGAACTAGAGCCAGGTCTCTACCTGAGAAACCTACAAGCTGGCCTTTCACTGACATTCTCCTTACTGGTAGATCAACCAGGGTCCTGGAATCTGAGCTGGGGGCTCCACATACTGAGGGAGACAGAGAGCCAACAGCATGACAGTGGCTGGAAATGGTTATGACAGACGTATGTGTACATAGCTGTGTCAAACTGCACGTAGATCTAACCACATATAGGTCTGCATCTGGGTGCTGGGGAAGGGGAGGTGAGAGGCTGAGCCCCTCAAGACAGCGCTGCAGGGAAGAACACTACACTGTGGTCAAAGGCTCTTTGCTCCTGAAGACCTGCACTGGCCTCCTTCCCTTCACCACCTTCCCTGGGTTGAATGACTCATTTTTGCCCAGTGTCATTGGCCAGAAGCATGCCCAGCAAAAGATGGTAGTGTTGTCATCTACGTACTCCTGAGTCCTTACACATCATAGGAGAAGTGGGTTACACAGCTGAGCTTTGGAATCACATACATGTTATTCTGGATTATGGTGCTGCTACTTTCTAGGTAATACTAGGCAAGGAACTTACCTTCTCTGAATCTCAGTTTTCTCATCCAGAAATGACAGTAATTATAGTATCTACTAATAGGGTTATAGTGAGGACCCAAATAATGTATGCAAAATGCCTAGCACAGTGCCTGGCACATAAAAATGTTCATTAATGACAGCTATTAGTATTACTAGATTCTCAATATGGCTTTGTGGGAGCTCTTGAGCTTCTGCCATCTGGGTCTTGTCTGTCTCATTCAGCCTGTGCATTCTAGTACCTCGCACTACACTTCACACATAATTAGAGCTCAATAAAAATTCAAAGTATTTAATAAAACGACTGAATTAACAGGCCTCAAATTTTTTTGTGTGTGGTTGTAAAGTGAAAAGGATAGCTTAGGAAATCCGGAGCCCTCCTGGATTTCCTGGACAGACTGGGAATCCAGGGCAATCCCAGGAACATCCTTTTCATGATGCCTCAAAGGGTCCTGTCCTGTCTTCTACTACTGGAAGGCATCCTAAAAGCCAGGGATACTAAAGGGCAGGTGTCACCTGGGTTAGTTAGGAAGAAAGGGGGGTGCTTATTTCTCTGTGTCCTTGGTGTGCATCCATGTGTAACTGGATCTGATAGAGTGCTCACTCACTGCCATTATACTTGGCAGGAGGTTTAGGCTGCTCCAAGCATCACCCAGGAGCTAGAAACTGAGACGGCTCCGTTGCCAACCCTTTACCCAGAAAGACAGTCCCAACCCTGAAAGCAGATAACACCACCTTGAGTTGGTAATGTGCTCACTGGGACAGAAGCATGCACACATGCCAAACTTTCTCTCCAGCCTTGGCTCTGCTTGGCATTTGTCCCACTGTCCTCCACTATGCAGGTTCTGGCGGCACTGCAGTGGAAATCTATGACTGGGAGGACTCAGGGGTGAGGTCAAGGGCAACCCACTGGGTGGCAAGAAAGGCAGAGGGAATATATGATCCCTTTCCAGGTAAAATAACATGTCAAACTGGAACACTGAGCAGCTGGCTATGTCTTCTTGAAGCCAGTTGCATTGTCCCTGAGCCCTAAGATGTGGACTGTCAAAAGTATCAGGTCACAGGGCACTGGAGTAGAGGTTGTTTGAGTATTTACTCGCCAGGTAGGCTGTCGGCAGCCCTTCACTTCTCTGCATTAGGGAGGTGAAAAATGTGGCATTTGGAGGATTAAAGGGTGATCAGACACTGGTCCATCAGGGATCCACAAAGGGCAGCACCCCACGGTAGGTACAGAAAGAGTTGAGCAGAAATCATGGTTCCCTTGCCTTTCCTGAAACACATCTTCTTGAGAGCAAAAAACATGTAACACCAGCTGTTGCAACAGTTTCTGGGTAAAAGCTTTGTGTATGTCTTCTCCTCTACAATGGGAGTTCATGGAGCAAGGGTTAGTTCTCTCTTGCTCCCTATTGGGTCCATAACGCCTGTGATGCTTGCAGATACAGCGCTGGTGTGAAAGAAGGGGAGGAAGGAGGAGAAATGGAGTCAGGGCAGAGAGAAGCCTATGTCTGAATCTTTGAAAAACCTGAACTGAGAAGCCTACCAGTTTCCAGACATAGCCAGGGGAATGCGCCGAAGCTGAGGACCTTCAGGCTCTCAAGCAGCTGCGAAGAACTGCAAAAATGAGCACCTTTTGGTCTACACCACTGAGGAAGCAACCTTGCTGCCTTCCTTCTGGCCAACCTCAGGTTTTGTGTCCCTTCCAATGAAGCAGGCAGGCAAGAATGGAAGGACCATCTCCCCAGTTCCTTTCCCCCTTCCTGGAGCCTTCTGTGTCTCAGGAGATTGCTCCTTTCCCCTTCTCCCACACACACAGCCTGATTGTTGGTTTGCCTCTCAGTGGGATGGTTAATAAGCCCTTGGGTGACATGAATTACCATCAGGCATTATGGGCCTAATGAGAATCATCTTCTTTGACTACTCCAGCACCTCCTATCCCCAGGACCTGCAAGAGCCCAGCCAGCCCTGTTCGGGCTGTACCTCCAGTTCCAGGCAGATGAGGCGGTGGGGGATGGGTGAGAGTAGCTCCCCTGGGTACCAGTGCCAAGATGAAGCAGGGTCACAGTCAGCAGCCAAGGTGGAGGGAGGATTTCAAGAGCCATCCAAGTCCATTATTCATAAACAAAATACTGCTTTTCTGGATGACAGGGAAACTCACAGGGTCAAAAGGGCTAGGAGCCAGGCAAGCAGACAGGGCCCAAGGGCTGAGTACAGGGTCCAGCACCACTCCTGGCTACCTTGTCCCACTCTCAGCCTGACTGCGTGGAT
Organism: Dasyprocta punctata; assembly: GCA_004363535.1. NCBI lineage: Eukaryota > Metazoa > Chordata > Mammalia > Rodentia > Dasyproctidae > Dasyprocta > Dasyprocta punctata. Next base: position 50,492 of record RJWM01005284.1, on the reverse strand, counting down.
AAGTGTGGAGGGATGAGCCTAAAGACCCATGTCCCCTCCCAAGAAGGTTTATGTTCATAGGATTGAAGACCTGTGCTGCCAAGGGCAGGATGGAAACTAGGCCTTTGGGGATTGGGGCATGACACCCGATGCTATAAAATCATTGCCATTGATCCAAAGACTGATAGACAGTTGACTTGTCAGGTCTGAGCTAGGTTGCATTCTAAGGGAAGGGGCCTGGTGGTGCTGCCCCTCTCCCTTGTCAGCAGGTGAGCTGCAAGAAGGCCTTGAAAACAACCTGTAGGCAGATATCCCGTCCTCTCCTCCCGTTCTTCGGCAGGCCAACCGCCTGGCTGGGTCTGCCCCAGCCTGCTCCTCCCGCTCCTCGGCTCTTCTTCGCACGGTAGGAAGGCTCAGAACCCGAGAGCTTCCCCGCGGCCGGATCAGAGAGGAGCTGGGCACGGCAGCTAGGCTGATTCCCACCCTGGGCCCCTGGAAAGCCCCAAGCCGACTCTGGAGATGGGGGTAGGGTGCCCCCTACCCGCGCCTCCCGCAGAACGACCGCACAACACCTCCGGCGCCCGGCTGGGAGCTTGCATCCTTTGAAAACGGACTTCGGCGACTGCGGTGGCATCGACCCTGGAGAAACGCAGTCGCCGCAATCGGTCGGCTCCTCTCGGTTCCAGCGCTAGCTTGCGATAGAGAGGAAAAACAAACGTAAAACAGAGGAGAACGGAAGCGCGAGGTCTGTCCCTGCCCGAGTCTCATTACAGAGCCGCGCGCGCCCCCAGGCTGGGAATGCGGAATGGACACGTGGACAGGCTAGGGGGAGCTGGGGGCGGGGGGAGTCTCCGTGGCGCACGAGCCGTGGGCTGCGCGCTCTGGGGCCACGTGACCACGGGGAATCTTGGAGGGGAGGGGAGGGAAGGGGAGGACAAGGGAGGGGGGAGTGAGCGCGCCAAGATCCGAGCCCGCTCCTGCCCGGGTGGGCGCTGAATCCCGGACCCGAGAGGAAGGCGGTGAACGCGACCGTGTGTTTCTCTCGAGTCATTTACGGCGGAGCAGCCGGCTCCAGCGCAGAGGAGGCGGCGGCGGCGGCGACTGCTTCGTGCAACTGTGCCACCCCCCCCCCCGCCCCCGCCTCCTCTTCCTTTTTGCTCCTTGATTTTTCTACCCCCATATACGTCCATGGGGAGCCGGCCCCCCTACCGGCATCTCCCCTCCACTCGGCCCCGTAGGCACCAGCTGCCGCCTCTCCAGCCGGGGGCTGAGCAGGTGCTGGGTGCCCTGGCCCCGGGCTCCGCGCCCGCCTCTCGCCACCCGCAGCCCGGACTGGCGCGGCGATCCGCTCGCCCAAACTGACTCGGAAAGAGCTAGAGCCCATGCTCTGCCGCACCCACCGAGACGGTGGGGGAGCCAGCGTCCAGGGGCAGGGCGGGGGAGCGGGGAGGAGGCGGTGTTGGAGACGTTGAACCCCGGAAAAGTTAAAGGTTTGTGCAGGTCCCCCCAGGGAAGGAGAGGAGCCAGGCGGGGCAGCACACCCCTCTGCTGAGACCGCGAGACCTGAGAGAGAGCGGGTAACCCGGAGCTGTCGCGAGCTGGCTGAGCCCTTCTTCGTCTTGCAGTGTTGATGGGTTGGGGGTTGGAGTCGACGCTCGGAGCAGGAAGGGCCCGGGTCCGGGCGCATTAGCTGTTTTTCCCGCTTCGTTGTTTCTCCAAGCCCGGTCTCCATGGGGCAGCCGGTTCTGCCGCGCCACCCTCGCGCCAGTCGCGGAGCCACTGCCGGGCCAGGCGGCGCGGAGCCGGCCTGTGCTGAGCGCGGGCCCTGGTAGAGACGAGAGAGCGCGCTGGAGTCCAAGAGCGAGCTCTGCGAGGGGACAGACATCTGGACGCCCACCTCGAGCCCTCCAACGGCGCGTCGCCTAGGGTGGTGGCGACCTGCGTCGCCCGTCTTGGCACTGCACGGAAACTTTTCCTCTCCGGATGGATTAAAGTTGCCTGGATTTTCTCTTTCTTTGCGAAAGAAATCATTCATTTGCACCTGACCTGGAATTTTTATGTCGGGGTTACTGCAGGGTTCTTGGAAGAGGAAAGCCGCGCTCTCCATGTGGAGTTACGGCCGAAATCAAGGAAATTGGGGCTTGCGTTTGGAAACCTGCACCCTTGAGCGAGTTCGGATTCAAGCTGGGCCCGAGAGCCAAACGATCCCGTACTTCGCTCTAGGCAGCTCCCGGGACGCCAGTGGCCACCGGGCCCCGGGACCGCACGTGCGGCTCCCCCCTCGCCTCGCAGATCCTGCAGGGGGCACCAGCCCAGGGAGGTGGAGGCTCCTCCTGCCCGGAGCTGCGCCCCCACCAGCGCTGAGGGTGTAGCCCGTGGCGCCTGGGACGCCCCCTCCCCGCAAAGTGTCCCCGAATTGCGCTCCCTGGACCCGGAAGCCTCGGCCGAGACAGCTGGGCGCCACGGCCACGCTGAGCTAGATGTAATCAAGCCCAGCTTGGGGCCAAGTCGTCGTCGACTGTTGCCCCCTCGGACCCCTACCGTCCCCACCTCGCCATGGCCCCAGAGATGTCGGGCCGCGGTGGCGCCGCCCTGCTTTGCCTCTCGGCGCTGCTCGCCCACGGTAAGTGTCGCGGCGCAGACTCCAGGGTGAAGATGCGGCGGGCGCCCCTGGAGGGGGCACAGGGAGGACCGCAGAAAGAAGAAACCCCATCCCCACCCCTCTGGACTCTCCCGCGAGCTCTCAGCTGGCTCTGCAGCTCCGGTTACCCCGGCCCTGGAGCCCTCCAGCGGGAGCTGAGGCTGGAGCCCGCCGAGGGGACCAAGCCGGGCCCCAGAACAGGGTGGGGGGAGGGGGTCGTTCCAATCTTCTCTGGTTGGAAAGAAGGGTCCAAACCCCAGAACGTGGGGGCGTGTCCACCTACAGAAATCTAGAGAGATCTGCTAGATCGCGCCGGGGCGCCCCACCCGCGGTGACTCTTGCAGCCAGCCGGGCCGGGGTTTGTTGGGATAGCGTCTTCCCGGCCCTGGCAGGCAGGCCGGTGTGGGGTCGCGTCGCCTGCTGCCTGGCTTCCTGCGGCGATGCTCGGGGAGGGAAGTGGAATGACAGTGGCCGGGTGCCGTGGCCGCCCGCCCGCAGCCCGCCGCCCGCCGCCCGCCGCCCGCGGTCCTGTGAGCTGCATCTCAATGGCCGGCTTAGCGAGCCCGGGGGCGGGGGTCTGGGCAGCGGACGCGGGCCGAGCCTGGGGCAGGCGGCGCGCGGAGGGAGCGGGCTCCGCGCTCGCTCTCGCGGTCTGCAATCTGTTGCGTCTGCTCCCCAGGCTTGCCCGGGGCGCCGCGGTAAAAGGGTGGGACAGGGAGGGGCGCAGGTTGAAGCGCGTTGACAGTGGAACAACAGGGGTACGGGTGGGGGACAGAGGGTCTCTGAGCAGCACCCCCACCTCCCAGTGGAAACTCAGACCAGACGGGAGAAGGCTGCAGCGGGCCTTCCGCAAGCTGGAGACGCTCCAGGAGGCGAGGGGCGCTGACCGAGGGGGAGGATCAGAGCCCTGGGAGGAGGAGAAAGAGGTGCAGCCCTCTGTACCCTCCCAGCACGTAAGCAGCAGACCTGGGATACATTTCTCCAACCAACGTGGGGTGAGGGGGTGCTTTGATGCCCCACCCTGAGGGCTAAACCGAGGACAGGATAGAGAGGGCCTTCGTGGAGGAGGCAGTGAGCGCTCTGCTGTGGTGGAGGACCCTCGATGCGTCGTGCTCAGCTTTTCCCGATGTGCTGGTCCCTGGGAGCCTGTCCAACATGCCATGAGCCCTGGAGGTCTCTAACCAGGGCCTAACTCGGCCAACCAGGGAGCGTTCTCAAGGTTGAAAGAATAACACAAAAGAATGGACTCTAGAATAGTATGGACCTGGGGCTAGGAGGGAGGTGAAAATAAACTGACCTCCTTCAGTGGGTGGGTTGATCTTCCCTGCTGACCTGACCCCAGGGGAGCTGTTGTGCTCAGCTCACCAGAGACAGCTAACCTCAGTTCTTTAGGGAGCAATGGGCCGGACAGAGCCTCAGCAAGGGGTAGGGTGGCGGTGCTGGGAGTACAGCAGGAACCAGAAATCTCCAGCGGAGTGCAAGACTGAGAATGGGGTGGGGTTGGAGGGGGCTGCCTGTCTGCACGCTGGAGCTGCGGGAGTTGGTTTGTGATTTGCCGCCCCCCCCTCCCCCGGGCGGGGGGAGGTGGGGAGGAGGAGTGAAGTGTTCAGCAGGAGGAAGCCAGGAGCTCAGGCGGGGGTCTAGGCAGGTTCTCACCCCTCTTGCATTTTGCTGTCAGAAGTCTTGGTTCCCAAACCCAGCCGTGGCCTCTGGGCTGCTCAAACGCTGTCATGTCGCTCTGTACCCACTGGCCCATCTCTCAGTCTGACATGAAGAGTTCTTCATCCCCTTCAGTACCCTTTCTGCTTCCTAAGCCTTAGTGCCAGCGGCCTTTGTGTCCTGTCGATTCCTGTAGGAGCTCTGCTTCTTTTTTCCTGAAGCACCAGTGTTTTCCATGCCAGGCAGTCCTGGGACAGCAGGGCAGAGTCATGGGCTTACACTACTGTCTGTCCACACAGCCAGTGCCAGCATGAGGCCAACATGCATGGGGCTCAGGGCCCAGCTGCAGGAAGAGGGTGCTCAAGGTAGTCGGGCTGGTACCTCACTGAGCCAGCCGGTGTTTCCCATCCTGGCTGTCCAGTTTCCTTTCCAAGATCCTTCACCAAGACCGAAAGTCTTTTTCATTCCATGCCTCAGTCTCCCCTTTCTTAGGGAAGGATGCCAGCAGAGGCTTGAAACTTGGAGATCCCCCTGCAAATGAATAAGTCCAGAGAAACAGAAGTAGACTCTTTCAAGAAACAACACAAAACTCATGTCCCCTAGACCATCCTCCTCCAGGGCTTCCTGCCACTCCTTCCTCTGTTAGGAAAAGGTTCATAGCCTTAATCTCAAGTCAAGCCAACTCTTGATAGGTATACTGGGCTGTTCCAAGATGCTGGGTTTGAGGGCAAATGCAGTTTTCCATGCCTGGCAGTCTGCTATGACCACAGGATTCTGACCACACAGCCAACTGGGAGACCAAGTAGCCTGGGCTTCTGTCTGACTCTGGCGCCACTGGGCAGCATGACCTTGGACTGCCTGCCTCATATCCCCCGCTTCCACAGGGAGTATGGTCTCTGGCCTGGTCTTCCTCCCTTTCTGCCACGATTGCTGGGCAGAGACCACATGTGAATAGAGCCCCTTTCCCTTTCAGGGCCTGCCCAGCCATGGGTCTGCAGTATAGTGTGTCTGGGTGTCCCCTACATTGTTCCCAGTCTCAGGGCTCTGTCCGGAGAACATCTACGATGGCCATTGTCTTGTCTCTGTTTTAGGGGAGACTGTGTTCCACTTTCATTTTGAATGAGAGTTCCTGGGAACAAGGTGGTGGTTACATCTGTGGGAGAGCTGATTAGGTCGGCTCCCTTTCTCAGTACTTCTGCTGGCTCCCTACTGCTTATGGGACAAAGGACACAGTTTTCATCCAGGCATCTAAGGTCCTTTACAATTTGGTCCTAATCTGCATCTTCCCACCCATAGTACAGCCCTTGTACATCCTCTGTGCGCCTCGTGAGTCACCCTTTCTACTCACTCTCCTGCTTTTTGCTTTAGCACCTCTCAGCCCTTTCATCTGGAATCCCCTTCCTCCAGAAATCCTTGCCTAACCCTCGAAGCCCAGCTCAAACGTCACCACCTCCCTGGAGTCTTCCTAGGTTACACCTGGCTCTTCAGTGGGCCTTCTACCTCCACGAAAGGACCTGAACACTCTCTGGTGCTGCTACTTTGGTGCATCTCTGCTGTCTTTCAGCTGCCAGGCCGGCATGCTCACCTAGGCAGGGCGTGGGCAGGTGTGCTTGGCTGTGCCAACCTCCAGATCTGCTCATACTTGCTTTTAGGGCAAGAGCCACGTCTGCTATGTTTTTACCTCATTCTCCAGTGCTTCACCCATGCAGGTGCTCAGAACGAATGGATGGGGCCCCAGGGTGTAGGGCAGAGAGGGATGAGAGATGGGAGGAGACAGGCAGAGACACCAGAAGAGAGCAAGAGGGAGAAGCAGGCCCGTACCATGCCCTTGGCATGACTCATGTAAAATATGTGGTCTCAGTTGACATGTTAAGACATGATCTCTCAGGATATGAATGTAGTGTCCCATGATGCTCTGACTGCGTGATCTCCAGCCTGTCCCCTAGAGGTTCTCCTTCAGATTATGTTCGTCCTCCCCACCCCCTGATGACCCCAGCCTGGGCCTCTTGGGAAACCCAGGGGAACCAGATATGCACCAGGCCTTGGTGCCTTTGCTGCTGGGATTGCGCCTGTCTTCCCTCTCCCGCATCGTCTTCTGTCTGACCACATGCAGCCATATGCCACCACACAGCTTTGTTAATGTTTAAGACCAGTAGGTGGGGATGTGTTATAAACTTGGTGGCAGAAAATGAGCTTTATTGGAATCCATTCTGAGGATGGCTAGGTACCAGGCAGCGGGAGGCGCGGCACTGTGACTACCAGGGCCGGGCCCAGTGTCTCGTCGGCCCTGCTGGGGCCTGTCTGGAACCTGTAGGTTGGGAGTACAAGGTTGCCACAGAAACTGAGACCCTGCAAGGTACCACCTCCCGCCACCGGGGCCTGGTGTCTTTCCTTGGAAGGTCTCACTTTGTTGCCCTATGTGTCACAATGTCCACAATACTAAAAAAATGACCCAGTGCAAGCTTTGTGTGGATGAGAAAGTGGACACACGGAGGAAGGGGTTGGCTAAGGTTACTCCACAAGGTAGTTCTGGAATCAGGGCTAGCCCCAGAGCCTAGACTTGTTCCTGGAGTGACAGCCTGCCCTGGACCGCTAGGCAGGTTCGACCGCTACCACCCCTCTACCCGCAGCCTCCTGCAGAGAGACCTATCTAGCGTTGGGTTAGCCTCTGGTCCTAGCAGTCTAGCTTAATCAACTAGTAGTCGGCTTGTTAATACACACGAGCAAGCACTGCAAAGGAAATACAGGACAGACAGCTTGAGGCCTCATCCCCAGCTTCCTGTCAGGAGCTCCAAGCCCACTTGCTAGGAGAAGCAAAGCCCAGATTTGTGACATGCAAAGCAGTTTGAAATCACAGTCCTCAGAATGCAGGACATCTGGATTCAAACCCTGACTGTCATCAATTTGCTGCATAGCCCCATGCACCTCTCCATGGTGGTGGTAGATGGAGAAGACCCTGCCTACCGTCATGTCCTCCTTGCCCCCTCCCTCGGGGCCTCAATAGATGCTAACAAGTGGATCTGTTCTCCTCCCCATTGCTCCCCAGGGTCTCCCTTAGCCCTTCCCTGCCTGTGCTCACACAGAATTTTAATAAGAAATTAATGAACCAGTGTGTGCATGTATTTTTTAAGAAAATAAATGTCTTTTCCTATTTTCCTTCTGTTTTTTAAAATGCAGAGAAAACCAGGCCTCTTTATTATCAATTCAGCTGGCTCTGCCATCTCTTAGCAGTCCCCAGGCAGGGGACAAGGATCATGGGATACCCCAGTGTAGTGACACGGACAAGTCCCTGAGCTGTCCTGGCACTCCAAGGCTGAGACTCTATAAGTTGTGACCTCTTTTCCACTGGCTTGGCCCCTTTCATCTCCTTCTGCCTACCTGCTGCCCCTCACCCCACACGCCTTCACCCCAGGCCCTGCTAGCTCGCAGACAACCCAGCAGGATGAAGTGGAAAATGGAGCAATTACCTAGATAATTCAGTGCTGGTTGCAGAAATGAATGCAAGAATGAATAATTCAGTGCAAAAAAGAAAGGGTGGGGGATAGGAAAGATAATTGAAGAAAATCTCTTTTTGCCTAAATTATCAAGATAATTATTTGCCTTTGGAAAGTTCTCCTCTTTATCAAGCTTGTGTCCTTCATGCTGCCTTCCCATCCGCACCTTTTTTTGCCTGTGAGGACAGGCGTCTGGTGACTCCCTTCAACCGAATGACTTTTCATATTCCTTTCAAATTGGGCCAGAAGGCAGAGTGTATGTTTGCTGGTCGACTTTTTTAGTTTGACTCTTTTCCTGGGCCCATCGCTCATGAACCTCCTTGAGGCAGAGAGAATGATGTGACCAGAGTCATCAGGATGGATGGCTGCCTCTTAAAATGATCTATGTTTGAAGAGGCATCCCTAACAATCCTGCTCTTGAAGAACATTGTCCACACAGGGCAGGCCTGTGGCCCAGAGAGAGAACAGGTATCCAGAACAGCCCTGCCCTTAACTTTAAGCTTTCCCCAGGGACACAGCTGTGGAAGTGTGCTTTAAACAATCACACCCAATGGCAATGTGTATTTTTCTAAAGAAGAACGAGGAGGAAGAGACATTGTTCCTGCCCTCAGCAGCATCCAGTATTTCTGAGTCACATCTTCAGAGAGCCCTGGATCTGACAAAAGAGGTACAGTTCTGCCTCACTGGTGGCCTGTGTCCTCTTCCATGGGAGGGTCTGACCGTGATGGAGATGACCTCCCTAAGGTAGAACCCACCTGGCAACACTCCCACTCCCAGGGCTGTTGGGCCTGGCTTCAGCCCAGAAGCAAGTGTATTTTTGGCAGCTGGGCTCCTTGAAGTAGCAGACTTGTGGTGGGGAGAAAGGTGTTGGAGAGAGCTAGGGGTGCAGGTGCTCTGTGCATGCCCACTTGGTCACGGTCACACACTGCCATGCTTTGGAGTCCTAGCAGCTCTCTGCAGTTAGATCCATGGTCCCATTTGGTTCTCACAGTGGTGGCTGTGTGAAGGCAGCACTGTGATCCCCTGTCACAGAGGGCAAGCTGAGGCTCAGCAGTCATGGCCACGCTGGCTCTTGAAGTCAGTTGTTCTGGTTACACACACAGGTGTTCTTGCTGTGCCTCTCCGCCCCTGTGAACAGGGACTAAGTAGGTATGCAGGCAGATAGGCACAGAAGGGGCCCCATGCACCTGAGCGAGGCTCACTCCATGTATGACCCTCTGGTCTCACCTTGAACCCACTGTTCTTTGCTGTCCTGACTTTTTCCAGGCTCTTTTCCACTTCACACCCCTCGTGCATGCTGTTCCCTCTTCCCAGAACATTCTCCCACCTCGTAAACTAAGCTGCCTTCAAGCTGGAGTGTGTCCACCACTACTTCCATCCTCAGATAAATGAGGACCCGCTGCCCGCTGCAAATCATTCAGATTTCCTGTGTTTTGAATTGCTTAGAGTATGGAGGCAGGCACCATTCTAGGCATTTGGTCACAATCAGTGGACGTAACAACATCCCTGTGCTCTTGGAGTCTGGTTTTGGCAGGGGACAGTTAATAATATATTTATTAAGTAAATTATATATGTTAGAAATCAAAAAGAAGGCTGAGGGGAAATGAGAGTTCTAAGGGGTGTGGATGTATTGGGGAAGATTGCAGCTTTAAAATGAAGGATCGTTTGATAAAGTGTCATTGAGCACAAATTGGAGGAGACAAGAAACTGAGCAAATACCCCCGTATCTGCACATGGGAGCAACAGCCTCTGGGCAGGCAGAGGGTGCAGTCCCTGTCAGAGTAGAAATGAGGCCGAAGGGCCTGGAGAACTGTGAAGGGTGGGGTGGGCACTGTGAGCTGGGGTGAGACCGTGGACTTCAGGCTGAGTGAGAGGAGAGCCAATGCCATGGAGGCCAAATGCCAGCTGCCGTCTCTGCAGGGTATTTGGGATGCTAAGAAGCTTTTAGTTTCTTCTATCATTTCTCATTCTTTTAACTAATTGTCTGGCTTTTATTAACAACAACATCAACAACAAAAATCTCCCAAGGGGCAGTGGGGATCACATGCACATGTCTGGCCTGATTTTATACCATCCTGATTGGGGGAGGGGGTGGTGACAATCAGGAGATCTGGGACCTGGTGCTCAGAGACTGCAAATCCCCATTTGCTTTGAGTCCCCAAGCATCCTGCAGTGACTCCAGGATCCCTGCTGCTTTGACCTCTCTACCTGTCCCTGTTTTATGCTTGTGTCTTAGTTGGTGGCTTCTTCTGACACCACTGGCCACTCCCCATTGTATGACCACTACGGGCCACATCTCTCGGCTAAGGAGATGACCTGCCAAGGGCTGACCTCTGTCCTGGCACTCCTGGGGACAGACAGGCTCATGGGGCCTTTGTCCAATAGGAAGGAACTCTTGAATTGGAAATAGGAAAAATTGCCATTTTCTCAGCTGCCAACACAGCAGAGAAATGATCTCAATTTTCTGTGGCTGTTCTCGGCAGGAGAAAAACTGCTAGCAGTCAGCCCATGCATGAGAAGTCTGAAATGCTGGGGACAGGAGGCTGGGCTGGGGTTAGGGGCGGGCTGAGAGGCAGTGGGGCTGACCCAGCTGGGAGGTCTGAGTGCCCATGATGGTCACTGTCAGGTCATTTTCCTCTGCCTTCAGCCCCCACTAATTGCACACCTGTGTCTGAACAGCCATTGTATTATCTAGTCATCTTCATAGTCACATGTTACTAAGTACCTACTATGTGCCACGCTGTGCAGACCACCGGGATCATCCCCCTGAAGCCAGAAGTGGACCCTATTCTGTTTCAACATAGTCTTGATGTTGGTAGCTTTCCTTCTCTACCCTCCCCGTTTTTTTCCTGCACTCACCTCTAAAGTCAAGCTACCTGGCTTTAGCACTTCGCATGTGATTCTGGGCAAGTTGCTTAACCACTCTGTTTCGCTTTCCTCATTTTCAAATGACTTCCAAAATACTCCACTTACAGGCCCATCGAGATGATTCAGTGAGTTATTACAGGTCAAATATTTAGAGTCATACCTCACCCACAGTAAATGTATAAAAATGACAGCTGTCAATATTGTTGCTGTTCATTGGATTAGCACGTGCCAGGCGCTGTGTTCAGTGTGAAGATGTAGGAATACAATGCCTGCCCTGGGAGGGGTTTGTGATGCGGTGTCCTAGGGAGATGAGCCCTGTCTGCACAGACTGCGATCAAATGCAGAGTCACAGACACTTAGGAAGACAGAGTGTTACGGAGGGCGAGGGAGAAATCCTGTAACTGCTAGAGGGTTCCTGGAGGCTTCATGGAGGAGTTTCGCATCAGCAGACCTTGACCAGGTTCTAGAAGCTGCTTCTGAAGAGGAATCACTCAGCATTTCCTGTGTGTCTGATACCCCGGCAAAGAGAGAAACACAGGGCAAAATTGGTTACAGGGCTTCTAATGCTCAGAGTGGGGTGAGGGGAAGGAGGGCAGGCTGCCTGTGAAGGGTACAGGACCTGAGGCTGAATTCTGGATACATGTTTTACCTGAATGATCTCTTAAGACCTCTCAGGATTGTGACCCTGTGCCCGCTTGAGTGCTAGAAAACCATTGAGTGTAATGGAGGAAAAGCATGACCTGTTCAGAGCAGGATTCTTAATTACACATTTGGGAGCAATTTGCAGATTGTTGTTGCAGCTGATTAGGGAACAGGGGTCTTGCTATGGGAAATGACCACCAGTAGTCATCCAAGGAGCTACCATCTGGCAAAGGACCCAACTTTAGAGCCAGAGGGCAGGACCCCAGTGTGAGTGCCGGCTCTGCCACTTTCCTGGGTCCTGATTTCCACCCCTGTAAAGGTGGGTGACAGGTGGTAGGGAGGCTCAGTATTCAGAACTGCCAGTGTGAGCTCAGCAGACTGGGCCTGGGGAGTAGAGGGAACTTGCCTGTCTCTCACAGCCATTTCTGTCCCCCCTGGCAGTACAGAAGTGTCTTTCCCATCCTGTTGGGGGCCATGGAGAAAATAGTCCAGTGAGAGAGTCCAGAGAGACAGGATCCCCTTGCTCTTTTGAATGAAGGCCCAGCCTCCCTCCTCATTCCACATCCAGCTGTCAATCAGGATGCCAAGGGGACAGATCCACCCAGGGGTCTTGTCATCATGGGTCCAGGAAGGTCTCAGGAGTCAGAGAATGGGGATGCGTTCTGAATCACACCGGTAGGTTTCAGTTCCTGCCTGCCTCAGCACAGCCTGACATGTGGTCAGGGACGGAGGACCTGCCCAACCATCCCTCTGCACCTCAGTGTCCCCATCTGCAGCATTCTTGCAGTGGCAGGCCAGCCACTGCAAGAATGAGAGCCCACCGTGGAAGCTCCCAGAACAAGTGCTGTGCCTGCCTCAGGGGCTCAGTAAACACGGGTTTGTTTCCTCCCTTTCTTGCCTAGAGCCGGCCACTGCCTGCTGGGAAGCACGTTTACACAGTGCCAAAGGCTTCCCGGAGAGCTGTTTTCTAGTGGTTGGGTTTTTCGTTTTGTTTTGTTTGGGGTCTTTTTTTTTTTAATCCCTCAGTCTCTCCTAGCAACATGCTGCTAGTGTTTGAGACAGTGGTGGCCAGTTGCTGGCCCCTACTCCTGCATCCCTCGTCCTTTCTCCAGAAGCTACACTGCAGCATCAGCCCACCTGCCTAGCAGCGGAGTGGAGGAGGCCTTCCCTGGCCACAGCTGGCCCCCTGCCATCATGTCAGGCTTTTACCTGGCTGATGAGGCCACTACTTCCCAAAATTTGCATCCCTACCATAGCACCCCCAAGGTGGGCACAGAGGTCTCTCCATGCTACAGGGCAGCCATCTCTTGCCATGGCCAGAAGTCAGAGCTAGGGCTACAGGGAGCTTCTGATCAGGCCTCCCTGATCCTGCACTCTGTTCCTAGGATCCAGGTCCCAGAGCTGCCTCTAATCTTAGCAGGTAACCATGAGCGTGTCATTCTCTTCAGCCTCAATTTCTTCACTTGCCAACAATGGGGGAAGAAACCCTACTCATCCTGCAGGGGCATTGCGGTTAGGGGACAGGTCAGCCCTCAGGAAGTAGTTGCTATAACCCTTGATTCTTTTTTTCTTTCTTTCTTTTTAACAATGCAGGGGATTGAACCCAAGATGTTCCCACAGAGTTACATCCCTAGCTCTTTTTATTTTATATTTTGAGACAGGGTCTTACTAAGTTGCCCAGATGAGGTTCAAACTGAGATCTTCCTGCCTCAGCCTTCCAGAGTACTGGGATTACAGTTGTGTGCCACCACACCTGGCAGTAACTGTTGATTTCTTGGTGGTATCCTAGCTATCAGGGAGCCTTAGTTACTCCAACCCAGAGAACCCCAACCCCAGTCTCCCACCATGGTCTTTCTCTCCTTCCGCTATTGGCTTCTTGCTTCCTGTCCTTCCTGCCCACTGTGTGTGGGAGACGAGTCCTTCCTCCCAGTGCGATTTGGTGGTGGCCCTGTCTTTGAAATCCAGGCTGCTGAGCTGGATCAGCATTATCCAGTAGAATTACAACAGGAGCTGTGTGTCTGATGTACAGTTTTCTAGTTATCGCATGAATAAGAGCAAAGAAAAACCGATAAAATTAATTTAAATAGTGTATTTTAACCAAGATATCCACAAGACCGTCAGTTCAACATGTAATCCTTGTGAAAAGTTATGAATGAGATATTTGAGTTTTCATTTTCTTTCTTTTGTACTGAATCTTCAAAACGCCTGTGTGCATTTCATACTTAGCAAAGCACCCTCGATCCTAGCTAGCCCCAGTTCTGCGGCCTTGAAGCTGCGCACGGTGGGCAGTGGCGTGCCTGAGAGTGCTGGGATGGATGAAACCTGAAGTCTCCCCCATGTGCTCCCCCAGGGACCATTTCCCAGGCCCTTGGGTCAGGGTGTTGGCACCAGGAACTGGGCCCATGCTCCTTCCTGCAGTTCTTCTTGGAAGTCCCCTGTCCCGCTCAGAGCGGCCCCAGCCCTGGCGTGATTCCTGCTGGCCATCGCCACTCCCATTGCATCCAGGCAGCTGCACCCAAGGCCAAGGAGATCACTGTCCTCCCCTGCCAGGACATCCTATAAACCCAAGTCAGATCACATCTGCCTCCTGCTCAGAAGCCCCCACCTCACCAGGAGTGGAAGCCAAAGTCCTTACAGCGGCTCACAAGGCCACCCAGGCTGTCCCTTCTCCCAGCGTTGCCTCCCTGACCTGCTTGGGGCTGGCCACACTGGCTGCTTCTTTTCTGTCCTCAACATCCCAGGAAGGGAGCCTTGGGTACCTGGCCTTGCTGTCCCTTGGCCTGTTGTTTTCATCTCTTCTCGCCCTTTCAAGTCTTCCCCAAATGCATCTTGTGAGAGTGGTCCTCTCCCGCCAGCTCTGTCCCCTCACCTCGTTCTGTTTTTCTGCTCATATTACTTGGTTGTGTGTCTGCGTGTCCAGAGACTGACACCCACCTCTACTGGAGCGGGAGCCCCTGTGAACAAGGGCCACATCCTTTTGTTTGCTGCTGTACCCCCCAACACCTGGACCAGGGCCTAGCACAGAGAGACTCATAGTTGTGAGATGAGGAATCCGTCCCAGAGATGGCTTCTCCCCATCTTCACACCTTCTCCATCAAGGAACCACTAGGAAGACAGATTGGTAGCTATATGGGTGACAGAGACCTGATGTGGAAAATATATTCCTTCATTCACTCAACACATTTGTCTGCCAAATCCTAGCTATATGATCTTGGGGGAAATTACTTACCCTATTGATGGCTCAGTTTCCACACATTAGCTAGATACTAAGATGTAACAATCTGCATGGAGTTGTTATGAATAAATGAGTTAATGCAGGTAAAGGACTTGGAGCCATGCCTGGCTTTTAGTATGTGCTCAATAAAAGCTGTTGTTTTATTCAGCATGTGCCTTTGAATGCTTCCTGTACTCCAGACACCATGGCACATACCAGGCATGAGATAATGGAGACACAATGATCAGCTGATCTGGAGCAAGGATACAGAGTAGCTCAGTGCTGGGTAACATAATATACCTCAGGGTAACAGAGGTGTCAGGGAACACCTGGACTCTAGGAGAAGGCAGGTGTGGCTTCTTGCCATTTTCTAGCAATCACTGTGAAAGTTTATGTGAATTAGCCAGTTGAACTCCAGCAGCATCATGGGGTGACCGTTGCGCCCAGAGCCTTCCCACCTGGCTACTACAGTGTGCTAGAAAGAGGAGAGCTGAGGAGTTGGGGACCTCAGCTCTGCCCCCATCCCAGGGGAGTCTCAGTCCACTTCAGTCTTCTTATCTGTGAAGTGAGCTAATGGCCACCATTGCCTGCATCCTAGATTATGGATACTCAATGAGCTGATGTGTGTCCCTGGATGCTTAGTCAACAAGAGATAGTGTACCATGAAATATTAGCAAGTAGGAGTCACTGTTGTTACCCAGATCATCAGGACCAGCCCGTGGGAAGAAAGACCAGTTTGAGCCTCCTCGCTGTGCCCTGCATGGAGTTGACACCCCGTCAGTGCTGGAGAACCAGCCTGCAAACCGTCTGTGCTCCGTAGTCCACTCAGGACTGTGGCACAGCGGGGCTACTCAGTGAGGTGAGATCCCTAAAGTCAAAGAAACTTACACCAGGAGAGCTGGCAGGGGGCTTCAGTCTCCCCTTACCTGGAACCATCCGTGTTTTAAAGATGAGAAGGCGAAGGCCCAAAGAAGGAAAGGATTGACCCTATTTGTAGGGCAGTTGAGAGTTGCAAAGCCAGGGTTGAGACCCACGTGCCTGACTCCCAGACCAGTTGCTGATTTCCAGTGCCAGTGTTGGGTATGGGCACAGCATAGCAAAAAACGCCTGGCGGAAGCCGGTTGGTCACAGGAATGGGACCCCTGCCTCCAGCTTCCCCAGGGCCATATCTGGGAGACAGGTCTCAGCAGACTTGGTGTTTACAGGAGGTAACCAGATTCCATCTCCAATAATCACATCACAAATAGCACAAGATGTGAACTATGGGGAAGGCTTTGCTAAATGTGTGAACGGTTTTCCCTCTGCTCCCCTGTCTATAATACAATCCTCACTCTGCCCCTTTCACATCGTGTTTGCGCGCGCGCGCGCGCGCGCGCACACACACACACACACACACACACACACACGAGCTGTGCTCTCCTCACATCAGATTCAGACCTCTGATCTCAGCCCAGTGAAGGCCATCTAGGTCTTTATCCAGCTTGGAAGAGATCGTTCCCCTTCCCTGTCTGGGATGTGGATGGGAGAAGTATGTATTCGAAGGTCAGGTTCTGGCTCTGAAAACCTCACTTTTCCCTCACTATGACCAGGGAGTGCGGAGCCTTGGCAGTTGGACAGTGCACACATACAAGCCTCACCCATAAAACTGGTAACTATGATCCCCATTATCTGGATGAGCAAACTGGGGCACAGTGACTGTCCAGCTCACAGAGACAGCAAGTGGCAGAGTGAGACCCCAGCTCTAGAGAATGGCACCTTTCCTTTGAGTGCAAGGTCCCCCAGCTTCTCCTCCAGCCCTTAATGTCATAGCCATTCTGCTTGGCCCAGAGCCACCAACTTTGCTTGGGTAGGTGCTCGAGACACTAAAAGGGTCACTGAGGCATGGAGTGGCTGGCTTCTCCACTAGACCTAGCTTTCCTCTTGTGTCAGCCCACTGTCCAGCACCTGTTCCCTGTGCCACCCATTTCCTTGCCCCCTAGCTGTTGCCCCTGGTCTCAGAGGCCCGCTGTAAGGACCAGACCCTGCAGCCCTCCTCCCTTGGAAACCAGACTCTCCTCCTTCACGTCCCTGCAAAGCTGATTTGCATAAAACCATCCCCGGGCTCTGCCTTTAAAAGTCTTCATCTTTTCTTTTCTCCCTAAACGGCCCCTAAATGATTTCTGTAAATTGCTCTAAGTAGCTCAAAAAAAAAAAAAAAAAGAAAGAAATAATAATAACTCAGCGGCTGGCTGCCTGACCGGAATGTCGATGGTCCTCCTCTGAGGCCACAGCTCCTGGCTCCTTCCCGCAGGGTATCCGGATACACAGCCCCTCTGCTCCAAGGCCAGAGAGGGAGGGCGTTTAGTCCAAGCCTGATCTTTACCCTCTCCCTCAAGCAGGAGTCTGCCCAGGTCAAAGCAATAACGCCGTGAGATTGGGAGCTTCTCAGGGCAGCAACCGCTTGCCCCCCACACTGGGGACTCTTCCAGAGGACATCCTGCCTCCCTCATCTGTCTCAGGGTCTTCCAGAAAACACGGCCTCTCATTTGACTTGGGGCTTCCTCAGGAGAGGCTGCGCCTGCCCTTACAGATTCCTTCTGGGCAGGGCTGGGGACACTCAGGGTAGCCTCTGGTTCTAGCTTTCCTTATTCTGCTTCCAGAATTTCTTTTACAGAGCCTCAGTTCTTTCACTCCAGCTTAGAAATCTAGGTCCTGCTCTTAAACTGAGATCTTATTCATTGATTCAGTCAAGCATTTGATCATTCATTTGTTCTACAAATCTGTCCTGAATACCTACTGTGTGTCAGACACCAACCAGACATGTGCCTTTCTGCAGATTTGGCCCCTTTGAGGAGCTCCTAGGTCCAGCACGACAAGATGTGGCCCTGGGAGAGTATTTCATTTTACTGCATTTGATTTTTGGTGTATACCTGGGGATAGGAGCCCAGCCTCAGCCCTTGTAACTGTGACCATCATGACCACGGGCTTTGTTTCAGTGTGGGTCAGAGGTTGCGGGGCTCCACAGATCTAGGGAGAAAAGTGCCCCCAGGGGATCCTGTCCTGGCCCACTGTGCCCTCTACAATCTCTAGCATACTCCCCTGCACACCTCTTGTCCCTGGAATTCTTCAGTTGCCTGGCCACTGAGGCTAAGATGAGGCAGTTTCCATTCTGGGAATCTAGCCCCGAAGTAACAGTGTAGCCTTGAGCAAGTCCATTTGCCCTTCAGGACCTGTTTCCCTGAGTGAAATCTGATAGACTTGGATGAAATCGGTGATTTTCTAAAATCATTTTAGGTAGATATGGGAGTGTGTGCCTGTCATCCCAGCTACTCAGAGACTGAGGCAGGAGGACCGCAAGTTTGAAATCAGCCTGGGCAACTTAGCAAGACCCTGTCTCAACATAAAATAAAAAAGTCTGGGAAGCAACTCTGCAGTAGAGCACTTTGCCTAGCATGTGCAATGCCCTGGATTCAATCCTCAGTACTACAAAATAATAATAATAATATTATTTTTAGCCTGAGAAATATGTAATATATATGATATATAATACATTACATTCCTATAATACACACAAACATATATATTATGGATAATATACAGATCAAAGCAGAGCTGCTGGTAGAGTGGGAATGGCAGTGCTTCTCTTAGGCCTCACTAATCCTAACTTCCCCTAGGACCCAGCAGGCAAGTGCTGGGTCTCTGGATTCCCTCCCAAGATCACTGGCACTGTGCCACAACAGGGCTGGGTGGCACTGTTGACAGGCGTAGTCTCACACTTTGCTGCCTGTGGTTCCCTGGGACCCTGCCCTGTGTACCATGCGGAGTAGAACTGGCTCCGGCCTGGGTACCAGCACCCTTGGGTCCCAGGATTGAGTCCAGCCCTGGATTAGAGATGGAGGCCACAGTGAAGCTCCAGAGGCAGCAGGTGGGCCACCCT
The DNA here is from genome assembly GCA_004363535.1 of Dasyprocta punctata. Taxonomy (NCBI): domain Eukaryota; kingdom Metazoa; phylum Chordata; class Mammalia; order Rodentia; family Dasyproctidae; genus Dasyprocta; species Dasyprocta punctata. The sequence goes on along the minus strand of RJWM01005284.1, from coordinate 32,079 downwards.
GCAGGCAGGCAGGAAGGTTCCAGATGAAATGAGTCTGTTTGTCATTCTTTGTGCCCTCCCTTTGGTGTGCTGAGGAAGGAGGAGGAGAACAAACACAGACACAACCCTCTACTCGCTCTCTGATTTAATTGCAACCCAGTTAAGTGAATAATCATTAAATATGTGAAATTACCTTCCTTCCACCAGCTTGGGATGTCGACCTGCAGCAGTGTGAGCTGGGGACCCAGGTGGACTGGCCCTGGCCACAGGTTAGGTTCCCCCAGGGTGGAAAGATGAGGGGCTGCAGAGCCGCAGAGCTGGGCCAGCCCCCTCTGCAGCCCAGGAGCAGGGCCTCAGCCTACAGCTTCACTCAGCTGCTCATGTTCTGCCACAGCTTCCTGGCCCTGGAGGGCCCGCGTCAGCCCAGAGCTTCCAGCCACTTCCTCTCAGGAGCACGGCCCAGCTCAAGCGGTTGGGAATAAGTGGCACACTTAAGTAAGTTGTGGCCTGAACATAGGTCCCTGGGACAAACAAGGAGGGACCCAACCGGAACATTGCAAGTCTTAGGCGAAAACTTTCTGATTGGAGAGAGGGGGTCCTGTGGTTGCCCGGAGCCAGCCCTTTCTGGGGAAGTAGAGGTGGGGGAATCAGAGCAGGGATGATGGATTGCTGGATGATGGAGTGTCCTGGGAACTGCATAAGGAAGCCCCAGAACTTGCCTCAAGGCACCATGGAGGCTGACAAGCCCCTGACCGTCCACTGCCAGTGGTCAGTGGTGTCATTATGGAGTCCACCCTGTTCTCACTGTGGCAGTGGGCTTATGGGATGGTGGTCTCTACACTGAGTTTTTGAGGCATGACAATATCATTCGTGACACATGCAAAATGAACAAACAGAGGGAATGGCAGGAGCTGCTGCTACTGCTGCCTTGCAGTCTGGAGAAGATGTGAATTTGGGCGATGAGTGGATTCAGGCGTAGGGACAGGGAACACTTGTGAGGAGTAACTCAGCAGTGATTCTCACGGCAGCGTCACTTTAAAACACTGGGGGCTAGCCAGGCGTGGTGGCGCACGCCTTTAATCACAGCACTCAGGAGGCTGAGGTAGGAGGAGCGTTGTGAGTTCGAGGCCCGCTTGGGCTACAACACGAGCCCAAGGCTGGCCTGAGCTATGTAGTGCGACCCTGCCTCAAAAAAACTAGGGCTGGGAGTTTGGCTCCGTGGCTTAAGCACCTGTCTGGCAGGCATGAGGCTGTGAGTTCGATCCCCGGTGCCGCAAAAACAAAACAAAACAAAAAAACACACTGGGGGCTGAGCTCCCACTGAGGCTCCCTGGCTTTACTTCCAAGTGATTCCGATGGGAAATGGAGATAGAGCACCCTCTACCAGAGCAAGGCTGCCACTGGGGCAAAGGGTGTGAGACACCTCCCCCAGGCCTTCCAAGCTATGATGGCTGACACTGAGATTGAAGGTTCTCCAATGCTGGGCCAAGTGGGGAGAGGACTTGGAGACCCTGAGGGCCAGAAGTTAGGGCCTGGGAAGGAAGAGGAATGAAGAAAATACGTTGAAATTGGGTAGGTCCTATTTTTAAATGATTTCGAGGGAAACTTTTTTCTTGTTCTGGGACCCAGATTTCAAGTGTCCCTAGAACCACTGTTCAGTCCCCTTGTATATGTAATACAGGCTGAATAAATATTGGCAGGACAAATGATGGGTAAAGTCTGTTAGGTGGGCTAGCCTGGGCATGTCAGTACTCTTAACTACTAGAGGCTGAGCATTCCTGATCTGAACATCTGAAATCTAAAATGCTCCAAACCCTGAAATTTCTTGAGCATGGACACCTTACCACAAATGGAAAGTCCCACACCTGACCTCACGAAAGGGCTCACAGTCAAAATGCAAGTGCATTAAAAAATATTGTATAGCACTGTCTTCCAGCTACATGTATAAGGTGTGCAAGAGACATGAATGAATTGCATGTTTAGACTTGTATCTCATCCCCCAAAGAGCTATTCAGATACATGCAAGTATTTCAAAATAAAAAAAATAAGTCTAGAAATACTTCTGGTCCCAAGCAACTCTGAAAGGAATAGTCAATCCATACCACTGATCACTCTTGATAATATTGTTTTTATAGGGAAATGTGTTGAAATGTGTTTCCAGGATCGAAGAGCTCATTCCCAGTGAACTTGTCATAAGTAACCCATTTGTAAATTGGAGCATGTATGTTTTTATGTGGAGCACAGTTCTGTGTGTGTGTGTGTGTGTGTGTGTGTGTGTGTGTGTGTGTAAGGTGAGGGATCTGCTTTCATAGAAACTAGCAGAGTCTGCCCTTGGGTCTGCCCTGAGGTGTCCTGTGGCACCTGAGTGGAATCCAGTGACACCTTCGCACAGCTGACAGAGGAGATGGAGGGCCTGGCAGAGAAGCAGCCAGGAGAGGCCTCAGAAGGACTTTGTGTGTCTAGGGCAGGAAGAGTCCTGGGATGGGAGCAGCAGAGCCATAGTGTGGCCCGAGAAGAACCAGGGCCCTGGATGGAGCTGTGAAGTACCCTGAGCATTAAGGTGCTCTTCAGGAAGTCCCTGTGGACCTTGCCCCAGCAGTGTTGAGGCACTGAAAGAGGAGAGACAAGTGGTCTTAGAGACTGGGTAGACCCTGCCAGGAAACCTGCCTCTGGAAAGGAGGTCCTGGGATCAGCCCCCAGAATCCCTCACTCCCAGGGCTGCCATTGAACTCTGAATGAAGAGCTTCAGGTCCCGGGCCAGGCTGTCAGCTCTGTAGGGAGCTCTGGCCCCTGGCCAAAGGCTGTCTTTGTCCCCAAAGTTCCAGCCCTGTTTCCTGCTGATGAGGAGTCCAAAGAGTCAGCCATTCACGGGAGAGATGACCCTGATGACCTTGGGGGAGGGGGCTGTCCCTGGCCACACAGGATGACAGTGATTAAATGTCCTAGCAGCTGGGCCACCGGGCAGTCTCTGCTGCTAATTTGGGTCAATTAAGCCAATTTGTCTTTGTTGTCTGGAAGTCCCTTCTCTGTAATGGCTCTGGCCCCTTTGGGGCCTGGGAGGGAAAGAGGGAAGGAAGCTGTCCCCTGCAAGGCTCCTCTTCCTCACCTACCCCACAGCCCCAGACTCAGGGACCTTCCTGAACCTTGTGATGCCTCCATTGCCCCCAAAGCTTCCATAGTCATCTCCTGTAGCTGCCCAGGTTGATCTCATTCTTCAGATGAGTGCTTAGGGGCCCTGGGGGCTGGGCTGCTCCAAATGAACAGGAGAAAAAGGATCTGAGTCCAGTATTTGGACTTGGGCTCCAGGGCTCCTTGGTCAGTGCCATTTGACCTCTACAGTTTCCTGTGGTCTACCACAGTCCCCTGGGAGTTCCAGGAAAGGCAGTTCGAAAACCACTTCCCTAGCTTATCAGGATTCACCTTGCAACAGAGAAAGAGAGGGACAAAAAATAGTGTCTCCAGAGAGAAGCCAGCTGCCTCTGCCTGGCCTGCCAGCCTTCCAGAAGGAATAACAGTACTGTCTTGAAGCTGCAGAGGTCCCGTGGTCAGAGCAGCCAGAGCTCTAGTGTCTGCTGGACTGTGGGAGCATAGTGAGTCCACCCCTGCATTGGCCTGGCTCACAGAAGGGTTGGGCAAGCACAGATGAGAAGCCAGACTGACACACAGCCCTGTCTACTCTAGTGAGCTCATGGGCAGGGTCCTGCACTTCTCCGGGCCTCAGCGCTACAGGAGCTGAAAGGTTGGGATGGGATCCCACAGCTGTCACATTTGAAGAGTTGTCCTGGAAATAGAGCACCTAGGAAATGGAGCACCCTTCTGTCTCCCAACACCCAAGGAGCCAGTCTGGGAGAGGGAGGGCCTAGCCCAGTGTGGTGGGTCACAGGGAGAAGGACTGTGGTTTCTGGGGAGAAAATTTGGGGTCATTGCACAGTGGGGCCAGTACTCATCATGCATGAAATTAGTCAAGCTAGCCTTTTGAACCTTATAAGATAGTGACTTCCTTAACCTGACCTGTGACCAGAGACAGAAGGTAGTGAAGTCCAAATAGGGCGGAAGCCAGTGGACGGTCACTGCACAGGGAGGTGTGAGTCACCTCTTGGAGGTCTTCCTGGAAATGCCAAACACCAGAGCCAGCTGCCCTTGACCGGCAGTGGCATTGGCTCCTGGGGAGACTTTTCCTGTAAGCAGTGTCCCCCAGCCTAGGCTCCATTCTGTAGTTTGGGTGGTCTCCCAGGATTGGGTGTCAGGTGTAGACATCTTGGTGCCTGCCTCTGCGCTGACTGAAAGCAGAATGAGCAAAGGTCAGGTGGAAGAATGATGACAGTGGCAGAGCCTCACTTCCGGGTTCCTCTCTTGGACGATAAGCCTGTGTTCCACCCCAGATGCACTTGACCTCACCTGCCCCAACCATGGGCATCAGAGTCCCAAGGCAGGAGGCTGAGGCTGGCACTCAGGCCACCCAGAGCCTGGAGCAGGGTTGTCCCTCTCACCTGAGGGAGGGATGCTAAGGCAGAGAGGACTCCCCGCTCCAGCATACTGTGCAGAGTATTCTGTGGCCATAGCTGATGAGCCCCAGGTTCAGCTGAGTCACCTTCCTGGTCATCCTTGAATAAACCCCCATGCAGCCAGGTAGCAGGAAGTGGGGGAGGCAGCTGCTCCTGTATAGCACTCAGACCCACAGAGTGCAGTGAGGCACAGCTGGATCTGGATCTTGGACTGGACCCTCAGGGATACTCCTGATCTGAGTATAATCTGTGACAGCGTCTTTCTCCAGCCAGCTCTTCTCTCAGGTGTCCTAGGCCCCTGCCCTGCCTTCCTGGCCTCACTGCAGCACTTTGTAGTGCCTGCCACTCTCAGTGATGTGTCCTGGGGTCCCCCTTCCTTGGCTTTCTCAGCCACTTTCAGAACCTCAAGCTCCAGCTGGCCACCAACTCATAGGTTTCCCACTATGGTCACCAGCCAGAGCCTTGGTCTCTGTCCCTCCCCCACCAGGCCTGGTCCCCATGTCCCCCCTGTCCCCCTGGGTCATGCAGTGGAGTTTCTCTCCTGCCACTTGGCAGCCAAACAGAAACCTCCTGCGCCCCTTTCTCTCCCTTTCCTCCGCATACCTGGCCCAGTATACCGGGTGCCTAGATGTGCTGCTTGGAAGTGACAGCCATGGTGTCTACCACACGGTGATCTCACACCCAGTTCTGGCCTTGCTCTGTGGGTTTTGCACATTTAATTCACGTGATCCTCATGACAGCAACACTGTGCAGTCCCCAAGAGGCTGGTGACTTGGCCAGCACCACACAGTGCTGGGCAGCGTGAAGTAGACTAAACTCAGGCAGACAGGCCAAGTCTGTGCCTCAGGAAGGGTCCTCCTCTCCTCGCTGCCCCTGCCCTTGGACCATGACATCCACACTGAGTACCTGCTCTGCATGCTGTCTTCTTACAGGCCACACTTCAAGTGAGCTCTTGCCCAAACAACACTCTAACCCCTCCACCACTAGCCTTCCACTGGCACCAGCACCTGTCTCCCTTGCTCATGCAGAGGGAGATCCCAGCCCTCAAAAAAAACCCTGCATGTTCTCCTGTGTCACTATCTCTCCTCCACTCTTTCCCCAAACACCATGCGCCATCTCATGAGGGTGACCTCAGGCGCTGGAGCGCACTGAGTCCTTGGGTTCCAGGCTATTGTCCATATACCCGCCCCCACTTCTTGGCCATTTCCTGCTCACAGTCCCCACTGAGGATCTGCTGATTCCCAGATGGGATCATCACCCTCCTCTACCCACTCGCAGCAGTGCTTTGAGCTTCTTGAAGGCCTGTTCCCTTTCAGGACCACTGGTGATCTCTATGCCCCACTGGGCACACAGTCCTCCAAGGAAAGAATAAAGGAATGAACACACTTAGAGAAGAGAAAGCCAAAGCCTAATGAGAATAATGTATTATTAACTGCTACATGCATTGCTGAATGCTGTTCTGTGCCAGGCTCCATGTAAAGCACTCCCATTTCATCCTCACACTACCCCAGGAGGTAGATGTGACTGGTCAGCACTTTAAAGGACAAGTAGCCGAGGCTCAGCAAGGTTAAGTGACCTGCTCAAGGTCACACAGCTGAAAAGAGGAAGGACTGGGATTTGAAAGCAGGCTCATGTGAGTCCAGAAGCTAAACCACAGGCCCAGGTTGTGGAAACCCAGCTGGTCAGGGCTGCTCGGGAAACTGGCAAATAATGAGCTTGCAGACTCGTGGCCAGGCTGAGAGGGATATGACCATCCTCTGAGGTCTGAAGAACTGCTCGTATTTCCTTATGTAATCAGCCATGAAGTCCTAAGTGAGCAGACTCACTTAGGTCCCAGCTGTCACCCAGGCAGTTGGGGCTCTCAGAGCATGAACCGTGTAATGAGTGAGGCTAGGCCCACATCAGAACTACATGTGCTTCACAGCTGGGCCCAGGCAAGGTGTCCCCTTTAGAGTAAGGGGTCAAGTGCGCTTAGTGCCTTGCCCTGATGGGTGGGACAGCCCTCTTGAGACCAGCTCCTGGAAAAGTCTTCTCTTGGCATCTACGGCGAGGGAAGCTACTGCCCTGCGTACTCCAACCTTGCAGCAAGCACTGCAGACACAGAGGGCTGCCTGAGGTGCTCTGGAGCTGTGGCCCTGCCTTCAGGCAGAGGAAGGGCTGGGATGGCCCTTTAGAGGCCCCTATCAGCACCTAGATTCCTAGAAATATTACTAGCAATGACCACATAAACCCCCCCACCCCAATTCTCAGGCCTGAATAATAGGGCTTGACTGATCGAGGGCTCCACTGGCTGGACAGTCCTGGTCTGTTCACCTTTCTTCCATCCTCTCTGCATTAAGCTCTATTTGAGATGCGTTTTTCCCTTGGAAAAAAGGCCCAGGTGTGTGTGCACATTGCCAACCCATGTGTGAGTCCTATGGGCTAAAGTCAAGGACCTTCACCAGACTGTGGTGGAGCCGTGCTAGTTCACAGACTGAAGAATTAGGACCAAGTGTTCATTTACTGCCCAGAAACAGGGCAATCCAGAGAGCAGAACTGGAAAAGATGCCAGAAGTCACAGGGGCAGAAAGTGACTTGAAGGAATGTGCCCACATCAGGCAGCAAGGGCTGGACAGAACCAAAAAAGGAACCACATGTGCTCAGAGTACTAGATCTGTCCCACCACTCAACTCTACCTTGCCCTCCCTCAAGGAGAGTCACAGGCCCAGCCACCAGGAAATGGGTACTCAGCCCAGCTCCTGCTGGGGTGCCCACCAAGGGAAGACAGGGCCAGCTGGGGCTGAGGGCAATGTCCTACTCCTGTGTTAATCAGCTTCCCATTCACTGTAACAAATATTGAGTGTGTTAGCTTAGAGAAAGGGTTTATTTTGGCTTGCAGTTTCAGAGGGTCCAGTCCAATGATTAGGCCTGTGTTTGGGTGACAGCACCTCGTGCCTGAAGCAAGTGGATCAAAACTCTCCTTGTGGCCAGAAAGTAAAAGAAGGAGGTGAAAGGGTTAGGACCCCACTGTCCCCCTCAAGGGTTCCCAGAGACCTGAGACCTCCTACTTGACCCCATCCCTTAAAGGTTCCACCCCTTCCCAATAGCACCAATCTGGGCACCAAACCTTTAACATGTGGGCCCTGGGGAGCATTTCTGACCAAAACTATGGCCACCCTGATCCCATGACCTTGTGAGCAGAGACATAGCTCTTTGAGTCTTTTCAGCTCCAATCTGATCTCTTCCTTGGCTGCACCTCTCTACCACATGAAGTACTGAACCCCCTCATGTCACCCGCCATCTCCCATTCACCTTCTCCCTTCCTGTGTCCCTCCTTTCCTCCTCCCTCCCACGTGGAGCACCTGACAGCAGTGGCGCCACAGAGTCTCCCAAGTGGGGAATCATCCATGCCCACCTGCTGCCCAGGCAGAAACCCCTATGCAGACTCCCTGGTGGAGATCAGTTAGCTTTGGGTGGCTGGGTTCCTTCCAGGGCCAGGGAGCTCACTACCTTCAAGTGGCCCTTTCCGTTGCTGGGCAGCTCTGATGCCAAGCAATTACTAGCTCATTTTTAATTCTAAATATACCTCTCCTAAATTCCCTTTGCTGATTTAGTTTAACCAGTACTTAAGGAATGTATGTCATCTGGGGACTGGAGGTAGAGCGATGGGAGCCCCTGTCCACCTGAAGGGGCCTACAAACCAGGGGGAGGTCAGACAAGGACAGAGCAAGGTGGGCATAAGGTGACAGATGCTCGGGTAGAAAAAAGTGAGGAGGACAATTGTCCTGGGAGCACTGTCTTCCTGCGGCAACAAAGAAATCCCTTCCTCAGGACACCCCACTCCTCTGTTCACAACACTCTGACACCAGATGTGGCTTCCCCTCCATACACACACTGAGCAATCAATTTTCTGCAGACACCAAATGAGTGTCCCACAGTTTGATTCACTTCTGGTACTGATTGCGCAGAGTTCATGCGGACCTCACAGATTGAGGGCTCAATTCTCCAAGATTGTCCCCTACTTCGGGTGCCAGGTGCAAATGATGAGTGCCCAGATCCACATGCTTCTGACTAACTTGGCTACTGTAAGGCTCTCCTCAGGTTTAGTAATTTGCTACAGGGGCTCAAAGTACCCAGCAAAATGTCAGTTACTGACTCATTCATTGTAAAGGATATTACAAAGGAAACTGATGAAGAGGTACAAAAGGTGAGACTCAGAAGTGTCGCAAGTACAGGTGCTTCTCTTCCCACGGAGTTTGAGGTGCACCACTCTCTTGCATGTGATTGATAGGTTTTTCCTTGGTGCAGTAGAGAAGCAACAACATAAAAAGGTGGGGGGGAGGAAAAAGGTCTTTATTGCAGGCAGAGGAGGGGTGCAGTAGAGCCCAAGATTCCTTTAAGGCAGACAGAAGCAGCAGGCTTTTGTTCAGTTTGACAGAGGGTGGAGTTTAAAGGGGCGGGCAGAATGATGTATTGACAGCTGATTGGGGGAATGCTGGCACGTGGGAAGTTTGATTTTGGGCTTGGAAGAAGACCAGTATTGAGGGAACACCCTGTCGCTCCAGAGTCCATCACCATGTTGGGCAGGCGCCTCACTGAGCCTGGAGGAGCCTCACACAAGTGAAACCCATCCGCGATCACCACCAAGGCAGTTCTTGCACTATAGTTGAGGAATTTTATAGAAGTTCATTTACATTGGCATGGTTGGTTGAATCATTGGCCATTGGCAGTCAGCTCAATCTCTAACCCCTGACTCTCCCAAGGTTGATTTCCCCCAGCAACCAAGCCTTCCTCTGTCACCTCTTTAGCAAAATATCAGCTGTGAGTGAAGGGGGCTATTTATGAATCTCAAAGGGTCCTCTGCTCACTTCCATTCAGAAATTCCAAGGATTTTAGGAACTGTGTCAGGTACTGAGGACAAAGACCAAATGTATCTGTCCTAGTTTTTTACATTCGCCCTGTTCCCCAGGACAGGACTTGGTGTTAGAACTGGGCTTGAATTCTCCAACATACAGAGGGGCAATGTCCTTCTGTGTAAAGTTGAGACTGGGGATGCATCTCGGGAGGGAGGACGTAAGGAGGACAACACAGAGCCCTCGGCACCACCACGTGCCCAGTGGATGCTCCTGCTGCCTTGATGTTGCTGATAACGATGTGCTGGGGTGAAATTATCACTTAACACACCTCATTCAGGGCAGTAACTTCTGACCTGACCCAGGCAGGAGTGCCCTGGGAATCCCTGGGATCACCACTGCTCTCTGATTTCTTGTCTCTTCCCCTCAGGACTGAGGGCCAGAGGTGTTTGGCAGCAAGGCCCAGCTGGGCATCTCAGAACACATCATAGTACATCAGAGTTATCCTGTCAGGGGAGCCAGTGGCCTTACCAATGAAGAGGAACCATCTGCTTCTCTGTGGCCTCTTCAGAATCTGAGGGCTGTAGGGAATCTCAAACATGTCCAGTTGAATACTCCCTCTGATGTTTGGAGTCAGCATGGTGAGGATGGCAAGGACAGGACATAGAAGCCCCTATTTCCCACCCAGCCCTCACAGCTGAGGTCCTGAATCAGCTATGGCTGTCCTCTTCCCCAGAGTTGGGTCTCAGATCACAAATTACTCTCACCCCAGGCTCCCTGGCAAGGGAAAGAAAAGTCTCATAACCAGCCTGCTTCTATGCAATCAGAACAGGCTTGCAGGAAGAGGTGGAATTTCAGAGTCCTTTAATAAAACAGTGAGTGATTTGCATTAAGCAGAAGCGAGGAAGCATGTCGTGGGAACCTGGGGGGTCATGCATGTGGTCACCTCTGCTCTGCTGTCCCTGCAGCCTCATGGTAGGTGCTGCAATAAGACCTCGGGAGGCACCAGGATGGGAGAAGAAAGAGGATTGGATGGAGGAAGAAAAGGGTGTAGCAATGCACATGTAAGCAGAAAAGCCATTGGTGAGCAAGGAGATGTGCCTTTACAGACGAATGTGAAGCAGAGCCCTGGGCAGGGAGCTTTTCCTTCTCCTCACAAGAGGCTAGCCAACCTGACAGGTCGTTGAGAAAATGTAACTGAGGAAATTAATTATAGCACTTGCTTCTCAAGCTCTTCTCCAGCCCCTTGGAGCGGTAGCTTTCTTGTCTCCCCTGCCTTTGCCCTACTGTCTGAGTGCAAGCAGCATGGGGGAAAGGACAGTGACAAGCACCTGCTCAAGGTGTCCTGCCCCCACCCAAGAACCCTAGTGGCTCCCCATTGCCACGGAACAATAGACAAACCTTTGTAGGTACAGAGTCTAGTCATCAGGCAACAGCCTATGTGAAAATCAATGACGACAAAACTGCCCGGAGACCTGGGGTCTCCCCGCAGAGCAGGTGGGCATCTTGGAGCAGAGGCTCCTCTTAGAGCACCAGGGAGAGGCACGCTTTGGGAAGGCTCTCAGCACTTCCCACCTTTTAGTGGTTATTTATGTACTTGTCTGGTCTCCCTGTTAGCTGGAAAATTCCTTAAGGGCAGAAACTATCTTCTTTATCCCTGTCTCCCTGGAAGTTCCCAACAGGGGATTTGAAGAGAGGGCTGAATAAATATTTATTTGCCGAATGTCTTTGAGCATCAGTTACACACACTCACGTTGCCTAGGGACAGGCCTGGTCAGTTCCTGCCCTCAGCAGGGTCCCCACTGCAGACCTAGAGTCCAGAGGGATGAGTGTGAGCAGTTAATGTGAGATGCCAATCATTAATCCATCTTTGGGGGTGGTCAAGGAAGGCCTTGTACTGGAGAGGGCATCTGGGGGCAGTCAGGGAGAGGTGGCACCAACCAGGCTGAATGCACGGGGAACAGAAAAGAGGAGAAACTGCATGTACAAAAGCACAGGGACAAAGAGCATTTGGCTGGAGATGCTCAGGGGTTCAGCCTGGGAAATGGGAAGAGAGCATCCAAGAGCAGGTAGGTGCGGATAATGCTCCTAATGTGGGACAAGCACAGAAGCAGGATGGTAAGCAACTCTCGAGGAGTAAGAAAGGGTTACAAGGAGGCAGTGGGGGATATAGGGACACTGTGAGACCCTGGGCGATTTTTCACCTCTCTGGACCTTCATCTTTGCATCTAACACAGGTGGTTTCATCCCTGAGGGTCTCAAATGCCCCTTCCCAGCAGTGAGCTAGAAATGCCAAGGATGCATCAGCTAGGTGCCATAGAGCCTGGGTGCGGAAGGCTGATCAGAGCAGAGCAGACCCAGGAGAGAGGGCTCCGGGGTGGTGCGTGGGAAGGGTGTGGGAGAAGGCTGGGCTTGGACCCCATACTTACTCTCCGCAACAACCAGGTATGTGTGGGTTTCTTGGTCCCATTTTGAAGTTGGGGCTCACCAAGAGTGGTACCCATTATCTGAGCTTCTCCTACCCCACAGACAGGCAGTTACTCCAGGGACCCCCAACCCTGCCCCTGCATGGGACAGCCCCCCAGACTCAGCTACTCCTGCTCACTACAGTCCTTTTGAGGCCCTGTTCTCACTCTGTGGGGCAGAGGGAGGTACATTTAACCGCATTCTTAAACTGACCAGCTGTCCTTGCTTACCTGAGACTGAGGAATGCTCACAGTCCCAGAAAATCCAGGACAGGTTGGTCACCATATTCCTTCTATGGGTGCAAACTAAGGCTCAAGTCCTCCCTTGCAAGTGGCCGCAAGGCACACAAGCGTGCAGCCCGGGGCAGCTGAGGAGGGTGCTGTCCTCTTAGACACTGAGTTTTCATGGCTTCTTGGGACCTGACCTCAGCTGCAGGCACTAAGAAGCAGGGAGCCTAGAAATGAATCAGGAAACCCAGGATAAGGGGGACAATTAAGGCCAAGGACAGTGGCTCCTCCCTTGGAGAGGTCCCCAGAGGCTCGGGCCGTGCCTTCACTCTGCCCTGGAGAGGTCAGGATTTCTATACCTCCTTCCTGGGAACTCCCCGCAGGGCTGTAGGGCCGTGGTGATGTGGAAAGCTGTGCAGCCTGGCAAAGCCCCAGCTAGGGCTGGGAGTCCCCAATCCCCACCTGCCCCTAAACCTCTGGGTCACTGAATGAGTGTCTTCCCCTCTTAAGGCTTCATTTAAAATGGGGAACCGCAGTCAGCACACCTGAACTCACCCATGTATAAGTGCCCCGTGGACCAGGGAGAAAAGCCCACCTTCAGAATCATTCCCATTCCAGCTGGAGCTAGGAACACTATTCAGGGAATCCATATGCCTAGTCTCCACTTTCAGGCTCCAGTACTCTCAGAAAATGAGCCCAAGGAAAGAAATCAAGATGGTCAGTGGGAACTAACCCCAGCTGTGAGTCCTTGGACAAGCCTCTTAGCCTCTCTGAACTTTGGTTCCTTCGCTGGCAAAAACAAGGATGCTGTTTCCCAGGGGTTTACTGTGAAGGTGGGCAACACACTGAGCTCAGGGCACGGCACTCAGAAGGCCCTTCTCAATGTCAGCTGCCCCCCACCACCTGCCCCGCCGTACACGGCTAGGGTCCTGGTGCCTGCTGCTCATGGCTCCCAGCTTTTCCCAAAGTATCTCCAAGGCCCAGCTCTGACCCACCCTTATTCACTGTAGGCAGGCTGTCTGTCTGTCTGTCTCTCTCTCTCTCTCTCTTTTTTTCTCTCTCCCTTTCTCTTCCTCTCTCTCTCTCTCTCTCTCTCTCACACACACACACACACACACACTTTCCTTTTCTGATGTTTGCAGGCTAATTGTTTATTAGGAGATGCAGGCGGCTGCGCCAGTGGGGAGGCTCAGCCAGCTCCGCTATAATTAGGATAATGCACATTAGTCATTTAGTGTAACTCCAGCGCCCCTCCCCCTCGCTCCTACTGCCTGGTCCTTCCAGCCTCCTCCTCACCCTGCCTGCTCCCCTCTCCATCCTGTTCTGCTGCCCTTGGGCTGACCACCCCCAGGATGGGGCTTCCCACCTCTCCCCACTCTCTCCGAGCTCACCTTCTGTGTTCTTTCTTAGGATATCTTTTCTCTGCCTCTCCCTGCCCTTCCTCCCTCCCTCCAGCTCCTAGTCCTTACTTGTTTCCCTCTGTCCTTCCCCTCCCAGAGCCTGAGACCTGAACCAGAGAAGCACTGTTAGGTTGGGTAGGTGTAGAGCAATTCAGGGCTCCAAGTCCTTTTGGTAGAAGGGGTGTTGGTGTCAGTTTCAGTCTAATACAACTAAGGGAGGATCCAGACCCCCTCCCGCTGCTTGTCCCATGGAGATCACCCCCCAGCTACTGCCCACCCTCTTTCCTGACCCAAGCTCCTGGTATTGGCAAGCTGAGGCCTGGACTGGCCAAGGCAGGCCTTCCAGGTGCAATTCCTCTGGCTTCATGGCACTCTTCCCAGAGTCCCCATGAATGTCCTGAAACCCAGCTGGGCTGCAGGATACAGGTTATTGGGGTTAAAGGTGGGGCACCCCATAAGCTGGCTAGGTAGGAATCCCCATTTTAGCAGACCTGGCTTGGCAGGGGCTGCTGAGGACACTTAGGGACAAAGGGCCATTCCCACAGATCTCTTATTTCTCCAGACCCACACGTTCACCACCTCCAGACCTGGGGACCCAGAACCTCTGATTTTCCCCCTACCCTGCCAGATCCCAAAGGTGTCTGGGGTCAGATCCATTACAGCCAGGCAGACAGAGGGCTAGGGCCAAGGGTGTGCCCCGGAAGGTTGGAACAAAGCGGGAGGGGCCCAGTTTCCAGAGATAAAAGAGTTGTTCTGGGGATGAGGACTGCTGGGTTGGAGATACAAAGCCTTCTTGTCTTCAGGGGGCTACTGGAGCCGCTGCTCCTGAACCTGAGGTCACAGACACAGACAAATGCATTGACACTGCTTCCACATCCCAGGGAGCCTCACAGAGGAGGCCCGGGGACGCCAGGGCTGTTGCACTTAGAGAGCAGGCTTCTGTGCACCCACAGATAGCCCCCTTTGCCTAGACCTCTCCTTGAAATACAGACCTCCCATCTCTGGGTCCCTCCTGCCTTGGAACCCGGTGGCCCAGGGACAACTGGAGTTGTATACCTTATAGACCCTGGCCCCAAGAGGTCCACATCAACCTCATCCTTTCCACCCTCCTCCCTGTCCCCAGCGGGTGCCATTTACAGAATTCTATATAGACTGGAGGGGAAGGACCCTGGCCCAGTCCGTCTCCCAGAACTGGAAAACCTTCCTTGGGCTCTCCTGGGGGTTGCTTTCTGCCAGGTGGCTGACTCTAGGTGCCACTGGGACAACCAGGCAGCTGGGAAACAAAAACCTGGTTCCGATGTGACATTGCTGAGAATTTTGAGAAAGTCTTCCCTCCCAGTCTTCTGGTTTCCCCAGAAGCAGGACAAGGAGTCCAAGAACCACCTGTCCTTGACCTTCCTTTGAGTTCTCGGGAAGCAGCGATGGCCTTTACACCATTTGAGCTGGCTTGTTCTTTCTCTCAGATGTCCTGCCCCCACCTCCGTTCCATTCCTTGCCTAGCTCTCACTCAGGTGGGAAGCTGTTGCCTGGGAGAACAAAAAGAATGGCAGCTAAGGCCCTAGACAGGGGTATAGTAAGGGTGCCTGCAAGGAAAGTCTCTGTGTGTGTGTGTGTGTGTGTGTGTGTGTGTGTGTGTGTGTGTGTTAGCAGGCACAACTTCCCAGGTCCACCCTATCATTCTTTGATCCATTCTCTCTGCAGCTCTATTCAGCAAGGACCACGGACAAAGATCTGTGCAAGGTGCCAGGGACAAAAAAAGCATCAGAATCCCTGCCCTCAGCATGTACAAGGAGATTCTTATCAGGGCTCCATTTGGAGAGAGGGTAGTTGGCCATGAGTCTTGCCAGCCTTTGGGCCCTGATTCAGAAGGCATTGTGAGGACCCCATTAATGGTTATGAGGAAAACACAAATAATGGCTGACTTTTCCAGAGGACTCACAGGGAGCCAGGCACGGGCCTTTCATTCTGAAAGCAATCCACAAAAGAGATGCTCTTTCACCCCACTTTACAGTCTAGGAAACCAAGGGGAGGTGATTTTAAGCTAACTGCCCATGATCACACACTGGTAAATGGCAGAGCCAGTCTAACTCCTACCTTCCTGACCAACTTCCTCCTCTAAAATTCAAGGGAGGGACCCTGAGGTCCCTTCAGCTAAGGGGTGGGAGTTCAGGGGCAAATGGCAGGAAGAATTGCTGGAGAGCAGGCTGGAGGCCTCAGGGGGGGGGCCCTCCTCCCAGTTGACTTATTTCTGCCTTGGGTTCCAGCCAGCATGGGGGTGGGGCAGAGGACAGCCCAGGGAAGCTGCCTCTCTAGGATTTATAGCCTGCCAGGGAGGCGAGCCAGGGCCATCTGGGGGCTCTGGGTGGCTGCAGCCTGGTGGCCCTTCCTCCCACCCGTCGCTGTTACCATGGGAGTAGCCCTGTGCAGTCAGCTAGTGAGTATTCATGACCACGGGTCCTTACCCAGCCAAGCCACAGGCACACACGTCATGTTGGAGACACAGAGGTCAGAGGAGAGGGGCAGCTCTGGTCTGCTGAAGAAGCAGCCTGCCCTGAGAAGTACCCATGCTGGTGCTAGAGATGGGGTCCATAGCTCCATGGCGAAGCAGACCTCTGTTTCTCTGTCTCTCTGTCTCTGTCTCTGTCTGTCTCTCTTTCTCTCTCTCTCTGGCTCTGGACCTCTGGGAGGCATCCGTTCCTCTGCCTTTGTTCTGAGCCCTCCACCCCATCCCAGCAACACTCACTGCGCTCCAGCCTTGACTGGGGACATGGGGACATGCCGCAGGGACCACATCTCTATGCAATTTAGACAAACCCAGCAGCAACCCCACTGGACACTGGGAGTGCTGAGCGGGGCTGGGCTGGGTCTGTGCCCTGCTTGCTCCCTCAGCTGGACAGTTCTGCTCAAGACACTGTTCTAAAGAACAGAGATCTTGTTCTAGCAGGGAGGGGACCACCCAGCTGCCACGTGCTTTTATCCAGTCACCTGTGCCTGACCCAAAGCCTCAGGACTGCCTGCACCCCAACCCACCCCTAGGTCACCCTTGTGGCATCAAGGCAGGCGCTGTCCTCTTCCCCCAGGTGGGAGCCTGAGGCCCAGAGAGGGGAGGGGACCTGACCCAGCTCACACAGCAGACCAGTGGCTATGCCTGCAGAGCTGGCTTCTGGGTCCAACAGCTAGGGCTTCTTCCAGCTTCTGTGCCCCTTCCAAGGCCCTTGGGACACTGCTTTGTGTCCCTGTCATCTCTTACTTGTCCTATTTGCCATAACAGATGTTGACAAAAGACCTGTCACCAGCCAAACGGTGCACCAAGTGCTGGAGAAAAACAGGTCAGCACTTCCCTTCTCTCAGAACTGAATAACTAAGTGTTGAATGAATGACTTAGAGAAGGAACAAATGAACACTGAACACCAACTGTACCAGGGACATCACCAAGCAGTTATTTGTTTAATTAATCATGACAACTTTATGAACTAGGTTCTGCGATCCTCACTTTACAGTGGTATAAATC
The DNA here is from genome assembly GCA_004363535.1 of Dasyprocta punctata. Taxonomy (NCBI): domain Eukaryota; kingdom Metazoa; phylum Chordata; class Mammalia; order Rodentia; family Dasyproctidae; genus Dasyprocta; species Dasyprocta punctata. Next base: position 15,159 of record RJWM01005284.1, on the reverse strand, counting down.
AAGACTCAGAGAGATTAAGTAACTTGTCCAAGATCACACAGCTAGAAGATATCACAGAGCTAGGATTTAAGTCATGAGCTTGCATGACTCCAAAGCCACACAAATCCTTGTTTCCTTTTTAAAAATTTTCCTTTGTTTTTATTCTTGGAACAGCTTCACACACATTCTTTCATTTTTAAAGGCATTTATTGTTTTTCTTCCAATTTTGAAAGCAATGCATGTTCATTGCAGACAAGTGGAAAACACAGTAAAGCACACAGTAAAAAACACCAGTCACCCCTTATCCCCACCACCTAGAGATAACCACCATTAGCATTTTGATGCATTTCTTTCCAAGGTTCGCATTTCTTTATATAAAACCAGACTAGTGTCTACAGCTGCTTCTGTACCTTCCTCGTTGGCTCACACTATTTGGTGAGCATTTCTCCATCTGACTAAATAGTTTTTGGAAAAACTTGACTTACAACGGATGCCTGTATCCATTCTTGTGTGATTGCATTTAGTTAACCCAACCCTACTTTTAGACATTTTAAGTTGTTTCTTATTTTTCACTATTAGGCATAACATCACAGCGAACATCTTTCTATGTAAATCCTTGAGCAGGTTTCTACTCATTGGATTCCCAAAGGGAGATTTGCCAGCTTAAGGAGCATGGACATTTTCAAGGCCTTTCATGCATATTTGTAAATTGCTTTTAGAACGCTCACCCAGTTGACTCTTCACCAGTGGGACAAGGAAGTGTCACATTTCTTTAAGCCTTTGCTAGCCCTGCATAACATTCACTGAAAAAAAAATTATGTTTTTTTTCAAGAGCTAGGATTGTCCCATAGCAGCACTGTACTCCTAGGAACAGGTACTTGGTACCATTGCCTCTGGGGAAGTAGAAAACAGAAATGGTACGCCAGGTGGGACCTGCCAGCAGCCCTCCCTCCTCCCATGTCACAGCCCTCATCTATGCATCTTTGGCTTCCACTTCCTCCACTGTGGCTCTGAGTGGACAGGAGTGTGTCCCCAGGGTGAGTCCATTCTGTACCCTTAGGTCATCAGACTCCTGTTGTCCTCCAAGTCTGGCTTGAAGAAGATACACTGGGCATAGCTGTCTCTGACCCCTGATCATAGACTATGTGGCCCCTAAGACTTTCACACCTGAATTATCATGGTTCTTGCTCCTGCTAGTCATTCATTCATTCATAGATATGACACAGAAGACTCTGCAGGCATCTAAGTGGCCCAGATACTGTTCTAGGCTTTGAGTTATCATTAACTGTCAACACTGCTGTCTTTGCACTGTGAGTCATAACCTGTCTAGCACCTTCAGCAACCCTTCCTACTTAACATTATTTCCTAACCTTCTGTGATGATAGCAATGTCTGAGATAAACACACAGATTTCCAGGACTGTCCCCTGGAAATTTTGATGTGCTGGCCTGGATCAGTCCCTAGCCTTTGTTTGCTGTTATTTTGTTTGTTTTAGCGGATTCTTGTGCTCAGGCAAGTTCAGGAGCAAGTGTTGAAAGATTCCCAAACACTGGTACCTGTTGCGCATGTCTGTGCATACACACACACACGTACACACACACAAACACACACACTGGTGAGCAAGTGAAGTCCTCTCACAGTGCAGCCTAGCACCCTTGAGCCTCTGCATGCCCTGCTGAGCCCCTCAGCCTCAGATGCACCAAAGCTAATGACATTTTTTTTCCTGATTTGCAAGTGATTAGTTTTAATTTGGGGACAATTAGAGGCATAAGCAGGAGGCATCTGATTTTGATTAGAAGCAGGGAGATGGCTAGAGGCACCCCCTCACTCACTGGCCTGGCCCTGGTCTCCATGAGATTCATTTGTGCACTCAGTAAAATGTTGGTGACCTCTGGACCTGGAAAAAGGCCATCTGGGGGTGACTTCCAGATATTTACAGCCAACCTGAGATGAAAGGAGATGGAACTCTGTCCATCCACTGGCCCTGACCAGCCTCATAAAGAGGTAGAATTGAAATCTGTGTACCATACCTTGTACTATGCACAGCTCGTCCATCTCTGCAGTCTACCCACATCCCAGGACACTGCTATAAAGGTAAGCATGGGGTTAAAAAAAACAAGCTCATGCCTGCCAGTAGTGGAAGGGTCCTTTTGATCATTTGCAACTCACTGATACCAGAGCTGCAGAGAGCAGAGCAGCAGCAGGGAGGACGGGAATGGGGTGGGGTCTATCTGGGGGTGGCACTCTGGGAGGAGCTGCAGGGATGAAGGAAGGCCTGAGCAGGGTGTCAAAGGATGCAGGGACCCCCTAGGCCCCACCCCCACATGCAAGTCTTCTCTTAGGTTCTGGTGAATTGGATGCCATTTTGAGGGCTCATGGAGCTGCTATTCGTGTCTCTTTCACTTGTGGGGTAGATGGAGTTAGTGCAGCCGCTGTGGGAAGGGTCACTTGCTAAGCATAGTTCAGCAGGGATTGAGGGTACTAGGGTGAGTGGAGAACACCTCCATCACCATTACTAACCCATCTGCAAAAGCTAGATGATCTCTGCGTCTCTTCCACCTTTGTGCAGTACTTCCACATCTTCCTGGGGAAGCTGAGAGAGTGAGGAGCAGAAATAACCAATTGTCGTGTATTAGTTTGTGGGGGCTGCTGCAGCAGAATGCCACCGTGGAGTGGCTTAGGCAGTTGAAATGCATCTTCTCACAGTTCTGAAGGCTGGAAACCTAAGGTCCAGGCATGGCAGCGTCATTCCTGGGGAGGGCTCCCTTCCTGCCCTTTGACTCCTCTCCTTCACACCGTCTCTCTCTGTGCGTATCTGTGTCCTGCTCTCTCCATATTAGGACACCAGCCACCCTGGATTAATAAGCACTGCTACGGCCTCATTTTAACTTTGTTCTCTCTGCAGAGACCCTAGCTCCAAATAGTCATATTCTGAGACACTGGGTATTAGGTCTTCAACATGTGAACGAGGGGGACAAAATTCAGCCCATAACACCAGATCCTGAGCCAGAGAAGATGCAGAGAGGTCCTTTCTACAGAAGATGGCAACAGGGGCCAGGGGCCAGAGGGATCCAGGTGTTTCCTGAGGCCCGAGGTAGAGCAGAGCTGCCCACAGAAGACAGGACCAAGCCTGTGCTGCCTTGGGGCAAGCTGAGGCCCAAAAAGAAGTGCAGAGGGTTGGGGGAAGGTGCCTCAGGTCTAGCAGCAGAGTCAGGATGCGTTCGGGGCCATGCCAGGGACTAGAGTGGGCACCCTGACTGAGCCAAGGGGTGGGCATACGTGCCAACCCATGTGCATGTGTGTGTGTTGGCATGCACCCGCTCCCCATCAGTGTGATGGTGACAGGCAGCTCCTTTGTGTTCAGTGTGTCCAAGGTGGGTGCAAGTAGCCACTTCCGCCTGACTTTCCTCTGAAGCGCTTCTCTCCTGTCTCCTGCCTCTGGGCCTGGCCTGATCTCTGTCATCTCTGTTTTGATCTGCACCCCCAACCTGCCTTGTCTTCCTTCAAGGAGGCTTCAGGCAGCTTCTCCTCCTCAAGCTTATGCCATGCCCCATGATGTGCAGCGGCCAGAGCTCAGTGCTGAAATGCAGGCCAGCATGTGAACTAGCACACACGCACACTGGAACCCAGGCACACGCTTAGATATACAGGTACACTGTGTCCCTGAAAACTTGCACCTTCTTTTTGGCTGCAGAACAAACAAGTGGGAGAGCAGAGATTAGTTAGTGCTGGGCCTTAGGGTCCCACCTTGCCCCACCCATAGAGGAACTCGGAACCCCAGAAGGGTAGAGTGATGCACACGGTTGCCAGGAGTGTGGTGTGTGTGTGTTCCAATGACATAAATACAAAAACTAATATTCTATCATCTTCCCTGGCTCCCCTTTCTGAATAGTAGCTATTTTCTTAATGTACGTACTTCCCCATCAGAAACGCATTGTCCTCTTCTGCAAAGTTGTGGAAAGGGGACAAGAGCCACTAGGCCCAGTGCCAGGAACCCTCCCCCAGTGGCCATTCAGTGTCCTCTGGGATGCCTCATTGATGAATTCATCACTCCTATACATTCCGGTTATTACTGGGCAGCCCATCTAGAGAATTTTGTTCTTGCAGCAAACATTGATAGAGAACCTCCTCTGTGCTGGGCCATGTTCTAAGCACTAGAGTTGAGCAGGAAGCAAAGCAACGACTGTGTCTGCAGGAAGATCAATTCCCAGTGGGCACTAGCAGCACACATGTGCATTTCATGGGAAGTTAGATGGCTATGATTGCCATGAAGGAAATGAAGCAGGAAAGCGGCTGGAGAGAGATCAAGGGAGCTGTGACATGTCACTGTAGACCAGATGACCAGGGTAGATGTCCCTGAATAGACTGAGAAGATAGAGAAGCATGTGTGATTATCAAGAGGAGAAAGTTCCAGGCAAAGGGAACAGCAGACACCTGAGGCCCGAGGCAGAAACACTGGCTCAGCAAATTCCGAGAGCAGCAAGATCTGGGACCTTGGTTTTGACAGTCCAGCTCTCCACCCCAGGAGGCAGGGAGAGTGTGTAAACAGATTTCCCCAGTCCCTTCCTTCACGCTCCTCTGTGTCCAGTGCCCATCTGGTGGCGTCCACCCCCACTGTGCCTCCAAGGGGTCCAGATGGTCAGTTGTCAGGTTAGAATGGTAAGAGAGGGCAAATGCGACTAAGTGGCATTTAGTAGCCTCTGGGGGCTCTTGGGGATGGCTATGGAGGGCAGGGTTGGTATTCTGACCTCCTCTGTCCTACCCTGCATCCTGAGCACTCGTAGCCTATCCAAGTTCAGTTGCCCATCTCCAATCCCCAGGGACAAGCACGGTGAGCAGTCCTCAGTCTGGACCCAGTACCCATAGGCCCTGGACATCCCTCACCTAATGAGCAGGGCCCCATCTCCTGTAGATTGCTCTGTGGCTCACAGAGCATGTCCTATACCGTAGTCTTTTAGCCATTGTCAACATCCCTAGGAGGTAGGTAGGGCTGATGTCATTTGTGTACAAAATAAAATCCAAATGCAGCTCATGCGTGAGTGTGGCCTTTAGGGTCCTCTACAGGTGGCCCCAGGTTTTTCTTCCCCTGGGTTCCTCTTCTTGAGCCCTCACTGGCAGAATAACTGGACAGCTGTCATCACTACTCCTGATGTTGCCTTGTCTCCCCTCCTGGAAACTGAGGCTCTGAATGGGAAGCTACTTTCCCAGGGAGCTTGTGGCAGAGGCCTTGACCTGGAGTGTGAAGTCTCTGTTTGCTTGCTTCCTGCTTCCTGCTGACTCCCTGGCTCAGGACATTGGCTGAATTCACACGGGCATGGCTGGGGCCTATCAGCAGGCTGCAGGGACACAGCCTCAAGAGAGGTAGTGGTGGGGGAGGGATTCCAGGCACCAGGCAGGAGATCTCCTCTCCACAGACATCTTCCTGACTTCATCTCAGACTCCAGTGTCCACCTCTGCTCCAGCGACAGCCAGGCTTCTTACGGCTGCAGAATTCAGCTGCAGCTGCACCTCCTGGGCAGCCGTGGAGGAAGCTAGTGGTGATGGGCCACCCTGAGGAGCAGGGACTCAGTGAGTCCCAAGAGTTGCTCAGGAGGAGCCACAAGAAGCAGCCCTCAGGAGAAGTGGTGAGACAGAGTACCACTCCTCTTGTAGCTGACCTTTAGGACCTTCGCAGCACCTCAAACCAATAGCAATTTCAAATAAGGAAATTAACCTGCAGACTTTTAAAATAGGATGGAGTCCTTGAGAACAGGGAATTCTTAGTTCACTACTCTGGTAAGGAATTGGGTGTGAATGTTTGGAAACTGTCAGTGTTCAAGTGTCAGAGGTAAACTGACGAATATGCAGGGACTGCATTTTAGTGTTTAGTACTGACAGTAGGGTCTCCTATTTGACAGAGATGTCAGCAGATTACCCAGTGTGGATCAGCTGTGACCTGCTGAAGGCTTGCTTGGGGCAAGGGCTGGTAGATAAGTAACTCCCAATCCAGCAGGGGGTGGTGAGAGGGCCCTCCGAGAATAATAAAGTTTAGGGGAATTCCCAGGAGCTGCAGGGATATCCTGAAGGGCTTCTCAGAGAAGTTGGCTTCGGAGGTGGACCTTGGGGGAAGATTCAGATTCATAAAAGGAGAGTTGGATGCAGAGGGGAGAGCAAAGGAGGGGAGACAAGGCAACATCAGGAGTAGTGATGACAGCTGTCCAGTTAATCTGCCAGTGAGGGCTCAAGAAGAGGAACCCAGGGGAAGAAAAACCTGGGGCCACCTGTAGAGGACCCTAAAGGCCACACTCACGCATGAGCTGCTTTTGGATTTTATTTTGTACACAGGCAAGAGAAATTCTTCAATAATACCTACACACATGAGCATTTGTTGTACAATTTATAGTGTTTTCCTATTTGACTCTCAAAGCAAATGGCACCACGGAACACTGCAAGACCAGCATTATCATCACTCTGACTTTAAATTCAAGGGACATGACTCAAAAAGTTCCTGGGAAGACCTGCAAAAGCATCTCCAGCTTCTGGCCTCCATTGTGGATCTTTCCTGGTCCTTGACAGTGCCACCAGGTGTTCAGTTCAGAGTAAGGTGCACCAGCGTCCCAACTGTGTGCAGGATGGACCACTCTGGCCACCATGGAGACAAAGGAATATCAAAGAGAGGGAGGGATAGGGTCAGGAGAGACCCAGTTAGGCAGTGTGGTATTATCATTTCAACAAGAACGAGGCCACGACAGAGACAGGGTCCTGCAGGTAGAGGACAGTAGCAAGTCAAAAGGCAGAATTACTAGGATTTGGCAGCTTCTTGGGTGAAGGTGGAAAGGGGCTGGGAGGAAGGAGATGTCAAGCACAGAACTCACTTTTAGGTCTGGGAAACTGAGGACAAAATTTCCTGTTTGTGTAGAGTGTGGTGAGAGGGAAGAGGAAGAGGCGGGGATCTCTGGAGACCCTACACCAGTGGTGGCAAAGCTGTGGCATGCCTGTTAATTTGTTTTGAAGACAAAATGTGTTAATGTGCGAGTTGTTTTTTTCTAAACTGAAGCTTCAGTATTCAGGATTAATTGCAGTTTGGCCCTTTGTATTAAATAAGTGAGTTTTGGGTTGCAGTTTGGGCACTTGCCTCTAAAAGATTCACCATCACTGCACCATCTGAAACAGCAGGTACAGTAAAGGGCTAGAGTTTGAGAGTCGGATGGCTCCAGGTTCAAATTCTGCTGCTGGCCCTTTTGCCCAGGTGGTTTGGGTACATTCCTTGTGTGTGTGCCTTGCACACTTCTGTGCAAGTGTAACAATGGATACTCAAAAACAAAGCTCTTGATAGGAGAGCAAATGCATTGAGGGAGACCATATCAGTCTTACCTCCAAGGATGGACCAGAAGCTCACAGCAGCAGGTGCTGGCCAAACCCTGAGCCCATTATGCAGCAGGTGCAGTACGCAGTGAGAGTTACTACTTTCTGGTGATGGAGCCCTGCTCAGCCCTTTATGCAGGGGACTTCGGAAAGCTCTCCCAAGGATGCTTGAAGGCAGAAACAATCTTCATACTCCTTTGGTGGGCCTGCGGACACTAGGATGCAGAACCTCAGTGATGCTCCAAAATGCTTTGCAGGGAGGTTAGCTTCACCCGCAGGTTGCAGAACAGAAGTGATTCAAAGGTGATAGGGTAATTAACACGGCAGCAAAGCAGTGCTAGGCTTGGTACCCAGAGCCATGGGCACCCTGCTCGGCTTGGGGCACAGATGCTGACTATTGGGGTGGGAGTCATGGTGGCTGGGGGCTTCGGTGGCCTGGCGCAGCTTCTCCTAACTGCAAACCTCTTTGTCTCCAGCCTCCAGCCGCTTCCACCCAGCCAGCCCCACTCCCTCAGGGCTGCACACCAGCCTGGTGCTGCCGGTCAGCTACCGCCTGTCACACACGCGGCTGGCCTTCTTCCTGCGGGAGACGCGGCCCCCATTGCTGGCGGTGTCCAATGGCTCCCTGCAACGCTCTGAGCCCTTCGTGGTGTTCCAGACCAAGGAGCTGCCCGTCCTCAACGTGTCCCTGGGGCCTTTCAGCACCAGCCAGGTGGTGGCGCGGGAGCTCCTGCAGCCATCCAGCACCCTGGACATCCCGGAGCGCCTGACAGTCAACTGGAAGGTGCGGGCCTTCATCGTGCGCGCGCGCGTGCCCGCCTCCCAGCCCGTGGCACAGGTGCTGTTCTATGTGGCCGGCCGCGACTGGGACGACTTTGGAGTCAGCGAGCGGCTGCCCTGCGTCCGCCTGCATGCCTTCCGCGACGCCCGCGAAGTCAAGAGCTCCTGCCGTCTCAGCGGGGGCCTGGCCACCTGTCTGGTTCGCGCCGAGCTGCCGCTGGCTTGGTTCGGGCCCCCGGCGCCCGCCGTGCCGCCCAGCGCTCGCCGAAAGTCCCCCGATGGGCTGGAGGCCGAAGTGGCTGGGGAGGCCCAGCAGGCTGAGCTGTATTACACGCTGCATGCCCCGGACGCGACCGGCGGTTGTGGGGCCTCGCGGCGGGGCCCCGGGCAAGGCATAGGGGCGCGCGCAGAGAGCCCCACGCAGCATCCGCTGCTGCGCATAGGAAGCATCAGTCTGTTCCGCCCGCCGCCGCAGAGGACGCTGCAGGAGCACCGGCTGGACGGCAACCTGATGATCCGCCTACCCGACCGGCCGCTCAAGCCCGGGGAGGTGCTCAGCATCCTCCTCTACCTGGCCCCCAACTCCTCCTCGCCCTCCACCCCCAGCGTGGAGCACTTCACACTCAGGTAGGGGAGTCTGTGGGTCAGCGGCTGGGAGCCAAGCTGGCTTCCCTTCCAAAGTCAGAGGCATCCCTGACCCCTTCCGGGGGTCCCAACTGGGTCCTGTCCAACAACAACCTAGTCCCAGCTCTTCCGTGTATCACTGGAGAAGCCTCAAGAGACACTGCACTTTCTTGAGGCTCTGTGTTCTTATCTGTGGGGTTGCAGTCGTGGAAATGGAATCGAGGTAAACGGAAGTCGGTTTTGAGGTGCCTCATGTGCAGAGTGATGGGATCAGAGCTGCGAGGACACTTAGGTCTAAGCTGATGCAACTCTCACATTTTATGGATGGGACAGAGGCCCAAGAGGTGGCATAGAGACCAGAGAGCAGCCCTCATCCAAAAATGAGCAGAAATATATGCCTATTAGGACACTGACCCTGATCCTAGAGTTGGGAGAAAATTTTCCAGAAGTCCTAGTTCTTTCTGTGCCTTAAAAATAACACAGTTCATGAATTCAAAGATGTCTTAAATCGTGTGCCATGTCCCCCACCATGTAATGTTTCACTGTGGGGATCGATGGTCTGAATCATGTTGGGGGGTTCTGGGGACATAAAAAGGCCCCACCATAATGCTATCTCAAACAATAGGATTGGCCTCCAGCGCCTTTGAGTATTGCCCTCCCTTCTGAGCACACTACGTTAACAACCACATATTCCTGGAAACAGGTTTATCCAATTCAGTGACTGATTATCTAAATGTGAATGAGTTAGATTAGTCATTGAAGGTCTTAGACTACATTAATAGAAGTAGAACAGATAGAATTAGGGAGAAGGCAATAATGATACATTAGGCGTAGCACAACTAAAGTGCTGTATTTGCAATAGGACACTACTCTAATGTGTTCAGAGTGTCCGGACAAAGGCGACTAGGCTATGAGGTCATTCAAAACTGTCAAAAGCAACAGTTGGAGGAAAAGGAAGGAAGACTCGGAGAACACTTCCTCCTTTCTTTAGCTGTTTGAAAAGCTATCATGACTAAGATGGAGGAGAGTCGGTCTTTCTTGGTGCAGCTAAACCCGCAGCTGTTACAGCTCAGCTGTATGAAAGGAAGCAGTTCGTTGTCCTTATGGGCTTTCTGAAAAAGGCCTGGGGTGTGTGCAGTGTCACCAGTGATGGGAGAAGCGATTGCTGCCCCACTGAGCAGCATTGTGCTCAGCCATGTGACACCAGACTCCCTCCCGAAGTATTAAGTCTAAGATATTAAATATTAAACTAAGATAGCTCACCTGTCCCCCTACCACACCTGTGGCTAGGGTTGGTGACCAGGCAGGCAGCCTGTGACTCCCACCCTGATCCCCTGTCTCCTTTTCCTCCTGTTTGTTGCAGGGTGAAGGCCAAGAAGGGTGTGACCCTTCTAGGCACCAAGTCTCGGAGTGGCCAATGGCATGTGACCTCAGAGTTGCTGACCGGGGCAAAGCATTCAACAGCTACTGTGGATGTGGCTTGGGCCCAGGGCACACCCTTGCCCCCCTGGTGAGTCTGCTTCTGTGGAGCAGGCACCTAGGGGTCTCCTCAGTGGAGTCTGAGATCCAGGCTTGGGGCTGAGGCACTTGGATGGGCTGGGACAGGCTCAGAGGCTCAGAGGACAGCCGCCGAGGAGAGATGGGGCCCCCATATTAAGGGTGTCAGAGTCTTTGGGATGCTTACTGCCCTCATCCTCTGTCCTTTTCCTGCCCCTTTCGGCAGGGAAGGCCAGGGTCCCCTGGAGATCCTGCAGTTGGACTTTGAGATGGAGAACTTCACCAGCCAGTCAGTAAAGCGCAGGATCATGTGGCACATTGACTACCGCGGCCACAGCGCCCTGCCTGACCTGGAGAGGGCAGTGACAGAGCTGACAGTCATCCAGCGGGACGTGCAGGCCATTCTGCCCCTGGCCATGGTGAGCAGGCGGGTGAGCAGGCCAGCGGATGTCTGTGTCCGTGTGCCTGTGGGAAGGTGCTCATGTCCCCTTCGGGAGGGAGGGTGTAATCTGTGCCAGTGCCCATGCCCAGGAGGGAGAGGTCACTGTGGAGGGGCTGTGCAGTTGGGTGTTGAAGGCCATCTCGGTGGAAAGGGTCCTAATTGTCAGAGATGAGGCGGGTGCCCTGAGTGGAAGGGGTCTCATAGGCAAAGGAGCAGCGGTGGGGATATGTGTAGTTTGTGCAAAGGAGCAATGGGTTCAGAAAGAATGCAGGGGGTGACAGACTGGAATGTTGTTGGGGCCATCACTATCCAAGCCCAAGGAGGCTGGAAGATACTGTAAAGAAGAGGTAGGGGCTGGAAAGAGGTACTTGCTGACAGCAGAGTAAGGGGACCCTGAGGCCACTGCTCCAGTCCAAGGAAGCAGGCCATGTGAGGAGGGGCCTGAGGTCGGGTAGAAGCTATTCCTGCACACACACACCACTGTCCCCGTGAGGAAAACATGCATCTGAGAAGTGGCAGCAGTCAGGAACCTTGGCCTTCGTGGACTTGTTCCAGGAGAAAAAAGAACAAGAAGCAGAGTCTCCTTCCTCTCTCCTCCGTGTAGGATACAGAGATCATCAATACAGCCATCCTGACAGGCCGCACAGTGGCCATCCCTGTCAAGGTCATTGCCATTGAGGTGACCGGCCTGGTCCTAGATGTCTCTGCCCTCGTGGAGTGTGAGTCTGACAATGAGGACATCATCAAGGTAGGCTCACTAGAGGTGGGGCTTCTGGGGAGCAGAATCCCAATCAGATTCCAGATGGCTCCTGTCACCTACCTTTAAAGATATCTCCCACCTGCCCTGGACTCCCCTCCTACAGCAGATCCCCCCTGTACCAAGCTTACACCTGCAAAGCTCACTGCAGTTAGTAGAATCAGCCTGTCCTCACCTCTCCTGACCTCGTGGGTTCTGTCTCCCAGCCCTGCAGCCACTCCTGGTGGGCCTCCTGTAGGCACATGACAGGCCTCAGGGAAGACAGTGTTGACAACTTGAACTCAGTCCCAAAAGTCATTACTGAGCCCTGATACAGGACAGACCCTGGAAAAGGGGGATCAGAAGGGGAGAAGAAGCCTCAAAGACATGGTCTGAACCAGTGGGGGAGATGGAACTCAGGCAGGAACCCTCCTGTGAGTCAGGCCAGGAGCGAAGGCTGTGTCCTGAGGGCCCTCCACACACACACGCACTCCAGATCCTCCAACTCCCAGGCCGTAGCTCCCTCCTCCAGGCCCCGCCCTCCCCCACTTGTTCCAGGGCCCAGCACATAGGACATTTATCCAACTGGACAGCAGTTTACCACCTCCCCAGAAGGCCTCTAGCTTTGTTTCTTCTTGTGGCTTTGGATGTTGGTCAGAGGTGAGATGGGGTTGGAGTTAGTGGTGAAAGCAGCCATAGGAGAGCGTGGCCAGGCCTGACACCCATAGGCTGGGCAAGCTGTGTGCTGTGCCAGGGACCAGCAGGACATCTCTTGGACTTCCTCACTCTGTCTCCATGCACTGCCTCTGGGGCCCTCTAGGTCTGAGAGCTTGGGTCTCCATGTCCACCTCTGACCTCCAGGGGAGTCAGAGCAGGGGCTCAGCACACGGCACTCCTCCACTGACATGGAGGTTTTACTACTCCAGGCCATGGGGGCTATCTGCTCACCCAGCATCGCCTCTCCACCCAGACTACCCCAGCCCCATGATGGCTCAGATACGGAAGGAAATTAAGGAGAATTCTAAATGGAATTTGTTACAAGTCTCAGTGAAATGTACTCGGGTTCTGTGTGGGATTTATCAGCATCCTAAGTGGAGCTCACCAGCCTGCAGATGGAATTGTCTGCCTTCCCAGGTGGGAAATGAGCATTGCTGGCAGGACTGCTGCCCACACTTCCCTCTACCTACCTGTGAAATGATTTGGGGAGCTATCAGGAGTCAGGGTGGTTGTGGGGCTCATCTCATGATAAGCCACCATCCTAGCACCCCACCCCACCCCTGCAGAGCCTTCTAAGTGCCACTGGCTGTGTGCAAGATGTTCCTGGAGTCTCAAGGCCCTGGCCTGTGAGTGTTTATAGGCAAGCACCCAAGACACATGTGCACACAGGATCTACTCCAGGGTGCCAGGTGTGTGCGTGGGCACGCTTACACACACAGCCATCTGTATTTGCCCTGGAGTTCTGGCAGTGCCCCTCCGTGAGTAGGCACTGGTCTCCCCCAAGATGTGCCCAGTGGCATGTGGTTCCACCCAGAGAACCTCAAGGAATGCAGGTTGCTACCCAGGTGGGCACACACTGGCAGCCTTCCACCTGGCCAGGTCCGGGCTCTCGGATCTGGGTTTTCCTCCCTTGTTCTTCAGATCCAAGCCCTGGCTAAGCAACCCCCTCACCAGAAACTTACCAGCTGCCCATTCTGTTGGTACCATTGCTATGCTACCAAGACCATCCAGGAGGTGTGGACTTACCCTCATCCTGGTCCCCTTCCTGCCTAGACATGCACCCTCTGGACTCTGCCTGCCAGACACCTGGCTCAGGAGCCCAGGCATGCCAGGCAGGGGCCAACCACAGGAGGCCCCTTCCCCCATTCTCCTCCACCCTCCACGTGTGGTTCTGGCAAGTCAGTAACAGCGCCTAGGAAACACGTTTGCCCATTGGCCCTTTAGCAGGACAAAACATCTCCCACCATGGACCCAGAGGAATGATCTCAGGAGTGAAATGAGAGGCACAGATAGAGCTTGGCACCTCCCAGAGGTGTCAGCGCTTTCTCCACCTGCCCCTCCCCTGCAGTCTTGTCTGTCTGTCTCTGTCTCTGTCTCTGTCTCTGTCTTTGCCCCCTCCTTTCTCCCCCTCCCTCCCTTCCTCTCTTCCTCTCTTGATCTCACTCTCTCTCCCCCTCCTCCTCACAGCTTCCTGCCCCTGCCTGGAAGACCTGCAGGGTAAGATAGTCACCTTGCTCCTCCCTCTCCTTAGGTGTCCAGCAGCTGCGACTATGTATTTGTGAGCGGAAAGGAGTCGCGAGGGTCCATGAACGCCAGGGTCATCTTCCGCTATGACGTCCTCAGTGCCCCCCTGGAAATGACAGTCTGGGTCCCAAAGCTGCCTCTACACATTGAGCTCTCAGATGCTCGCCTCAGCCAAGTGAAGGGCTGGAGGGTACCCATCCTCCCCGACAGGAGGTACAGTGCACTCTCAGGACACCCTTGGTTGGACATAGCCTCAGCATGTATGATCTGTGTATGTATATAAGGTCCTAGAAACACAGTCTATGAGTCAGTTGTGCACTCAGCAAACTTTGATTGAACAGCTACTATGTGCTGGGCACTGACAGGTATTTGAGACATCGGGTGGCTGTGGCCAGCGCCTGACCCAGCCATGCTCTCTCCAGTAGGAAACCCAGTAACGCACATGCCACAGAGAACACTGGTGTGTAGGTTGCCCTGTGTGCAGAGGGTCATGTGGCACAAAGGAGAAGAGCCATACTCTCCTGAAGAAAAATCCAGGGAGGCTTCTTGGAAGAGTTTACTCTTGTCTTAATGGACGAGTGGAAGGAGTGGGCCAGGAAGACAGAAAAAGAAAATGGGTTGGCAAAACAGAGCAATCACAGGAAGGGCACAGACCCCTGCCCACCTGCACCCCAGCCTGGGCACACGAGGGGCCAACTCCTAAGTCCATAAACACTGGCACACCGTGATGCACCCCACTGCCTGGCCGGAGTACAGTCCTGAGGCCCATCTTGGGGGCATGTTCCTGTGGGCCTAGCGTGCTGTACTCACCCACTCTGTGCTGCAGAGAGAAGCCCAGCAGGAGACAGAAGCAAGGGGAAGAGTCAGGCAGCTGGGAGACCGGGCGGGAGAGAGAAACAGGCAACCATAGGAGAACTGGGCTGAGTTCAGTTCCACAGTGATTTGCAAGAGCGAGTCAGTGCTGGCCAAAGCCCTTCTAGCTCAAACGTACACACAGCCATCTGCGAATCCTGTTAGAATGCAGCTTCAGATTCTGCTGGTCTGGGATAAAGCCTGTGACTCTGCATTACTGACCCCTGAGATGATGGGGATGCTGTTCTAAGTAATAAGGATGTCGTGGACTCTGAAGCAGACATCCTGCTTTAAATCCTATTATTTACCAGCTGTGTGATCTTGAGATACTTACATAAATCTCTGTGCCTTACTTTCTTATCTATAAAATGGGCACAATAATACCTCCTAGGATTGTTATGAGGATTGAATTAGTTAACACGGGGAAAAGAGCCTTTCTTTTTATTTTTTATTTATTTTTTATTTATTTTTTTTTTTTTTTGCGGCACCGGGGATTGAACTCACAGCCTTGCACCTGCCAGGGCAGGCGCTTAAGCCACTGAGCCAAACTCCCGGCCCTGGTTTTTTGAGGCAGGGTCGCACTATGTAGCTCAGGTCGGCCTTGCGCCGCGTTGTAGCCCAAGCCGGCCTCGAACTCACAACGCTCCGCCTACCTCAGCCTCCCG